>JAJJWW010001759.1:600000-812920 GCA_023531295.1 Papaver armeniacum | reverse complement strand
CAATAATCCAACTACAAAAGAACACGAAATGGTATGTATTTAAATTTAAGTACCACACTGTGAAAACCGAGCTTTTAGTATACGCTACATTTCGAAGATATTGTATTGATTTTTTATTTTATTTTTTTTGAATTTTTCTTCGATAGGTATAAAAAAATGTATAACAATAATTTTTACCGATCCACATTCTGAAAAGGTGGATGCAGAATCTAAAGAAACTTTTAGATTGTACGGTGATAAAATCTCACTAGTCATTTTCTTGATAGAATTAAACGTGGTAATAACATCTAACACTCACCGGTCGTCACTCTCTGTATATTTCTTTTTCTTTTTGGGGAAGAAGCATAAGTTCCTAACTATAAGTCGGACCACAAACCCTAACAATGAAACGTCGAGGACGAGTCTCAATCTAACTTTTCATCATTTTGGTTATTAAGTGAATAGTAACAAAACAAAACGAACTAAATATTGGGCTAAAAGAAAAGTGACCCTAGCTTTGATCGCAATCATCTACGTGTTGAGGTTGAGCAAATAGTGAATATCAGACCACAAAAGTGGTTTAAAAGGCCAAAATCAACAATTCCTGGGTAAAAAAATGTGAAATTTGATATCATTTAAATGGACGAAATGTAAAAATAGCCTACTGGGATGTGAATCAGCTTCATCCTACCCATTTTCAAGTAAATTTTTTTATTTTTAATTTACATCAGGATTTAATCAAAAATTTGCGGGGATGAATCCAGGTTTTTAGTTCTTTGTTATTTTTTTGGTGTCCATTTCATTTTCCATACTAATTTTTTACTTTCGTGTATTAGTAACTATGTTTTAAAAATATTTGGACAAATGGTTAGACCTAGTCGAAATCATGAATGATGAAATACTTCCCATCTAGTGTTCTAAATTCATATTTTTGGAACAGCACAACAATGATTTAACTTCGAACTAGCTGGTCTTATTAACACTTATTAATGGTAGGGGCAGGGGGGATATGGCACAGCCGTACGTGTGTCCGTCCACGGATTATGAGTCGTCGTTGTCTATTGTTGGAGTAATGAGACTCGTAAGTTGTCAGTATTTATTGAGGTCCCGGATGCAGAAAAATGATCGTTGTTAATTTCTTCCGGTAGGGTCTTAATTAATTTTCCAGGGCTTAACATTACCTTCTACGCAGAATGCTCCTTGAGGAATTCATGTGTTTTTCTACTGGCATATGACTTTTAAGGCCTCTAAGGTAGGTAACTAGGTAGCCATAATCGATTATTTTTTCAAAGATACGAAAAAACTCTGGGATAAAACTAAGGTTTGGAAGGACAATAAGAGTCCTTTGATTTCACGTGTAATCCCAAGCGTGCATAATATTGACCACTAACGGTTCTTTTCTGACGAATGATAGATTTCTTAATTTTTTTCCGTTTATACATAGATCCCGAAACGCATTAGTAAAAACTGGACATATTCCCAAATTTTCCCTTATAATTTAGTTAACTTGATTATTACTAATTTAATTTTTGGTTTGAGTTTCTAGATAAGTATAATGACCAACTCCTTTGTACATGCATACGACACTTAAAACATAATCGTGTAGTAAGATACACAAAATCCTTTCAATATTAGTACAAGATAATACCGATTATCGTTTAAAAACCCGCCAATCATGGATGAAGTCGACAAACTTGAAATTCTTAAAGGATTTTGAGCACTTGCCCAGGTGAATAAAGAAGCTTTTACTTGAATGATAACTGGCTCCACTGATTTATGCTCTCAAGCACCAGAGTGTTTAACAACATGGTAAAATTTCCAACCTGTAAGATTTCACATCTATTTCTGTTCATCTCTATAATGGTAAATCTGTTAGCTCGAATGCATGACATAGACGACAACATCAGTCTTCATGTTATTCTCACAAGCCTCATGACGGGAGAATGTATTGGATCCACATCCCATCAACTGTGTTGTACAAATTATTAACTACATAAATAAAATATAAAAACATTTTGGCCATTCCGGCCGCCCCAATCCGTAATAATCAATGACAAGAACTCTTATATCCTATAAATACTGTTGTACCTAAAAGTATGGGCTGGATTAAAAATAAACAAACATAAGAATGTATACTTTTGTCTCTAAATCTATTCATGATTGATCAAACAAAGTATGTGCATTGTACCAAAAAATATACGTTAGGTCATGTTGATTTTGTCCGTACATGGATAAACAATATACAAAACGTAACAACTTAGAAATAAGCTAGTACACACATATTTAAATACATTACATTCCATGAACACAAGCTGTCAAACCTTTAAAAAATATGTACGAATAAAAGAGTCGAATAGCTTTAATTAGGTTACATCATACATATCAAGTATCGATTGTAATCCTTAATCTTCTAAAGATTTGATTGGATCATCATCATCGGCGAGTTGTTTTAGCTCTCATTCTCTTAATAAGACTAACCTAGTTTCTTGGAAACAACCTGATCGAAAGTTTTAAAAAAATATATGGTCAAATGGCCACTACTAGATTTGGTTTTGTCAAACGATGATGAAATAATAATAAGAAGAAGATCAGCTGATCTCCGTTTTATTGGATAAACAGATTAGACCTATTTTGTCTGCGCCACTATTTAGAAAGCCGTTAAAAAAGAATTCCTCCCTTAGACGCATTTTAGTTCAAGGATGCGCAAGTCTTGGAATCTTAATCATCTGGTTCCACGCTGCATAATTTTCCTGAATATTTATCACAACCCTAGTACTTGCATAGTCCATGGCCTTGCGTACAGCTACTGTATAATGAACATTTATAAGATAAATGAAAGTAGATGTGCGCAAATATATGGTTGGCACCTAGCTAGGTGTGTTTAATTTCAGAGAAAATGAAATGTAATCGTATTAGGGGCCTATACATTTGGAAACGACGCACAGAAGATTAGCATATTATGGTTGGGGTAGTAGTTTTATTAATATGTAAGGAGTATGGACCCGTTTTTGTACAAATTTTCTCAAACTAGTAAGGTCAAATGTCACCATTGAAGGTATACCTACAGAAATTAATAACCTGCTCTTAATCAGATCATTAAATTATTGCTTGGTTAGCTCGATCATCACTTATTGAATATATATATATTCAACTCAGGATAACCCAAAAAATTACGTCACTTACATAAGTCAAAGAGTTTGATAATACAGTAGATGAAGTGTGTAAAAGAGGACATACATCACTTTGTTAAAGAGAGGCCAATTCGTGTTAAGGGACACTTTTAATTTCAGTATTGACTACGCGCGCAAACGATTCTTAAATTTTAATGGTATCTAGCAGATGTGCCGGTGACATTGGATCCATTTCAACATACATTAATAACTTTTTAGTGAGGTACTTTCTTAGAAGAAGCTCAGAGTGACAATATTGGTGAATGCAGAAGGATATGAAGGTAGTAGGGTTCTAATACAACGCATTCATTGATTGGCCAGTCAAGTCAGTAGTAGTAATAAATAGCTGGAAGTAGAGAAGATATTTGAATCAGGTCAGAGGAATTGACAGATTGCAAGGAAAAGTTGAATTTTGTATAGGTTGGTCCTATATTGGATTCTTTACTAGATTTTTTATATACACTATTACACTGTTAGTTAGATCGTCATTTCTCATTCAATTTCAGCATTAACTTCAAAAAAAAAAAAGTAGCAGTAGCTGCAGACTGCAGTACTAGTAGAAGAAGTTGAAGAAAAAGAAGAAGATCCAACTCCATCTTCATTACTGATGATAGCAGTATAGCTGTCCACAGTACGTGTAGTGTAAAGGTACCAGTCATAATCTTGTCGTTGTACTTGTTGGTCGTACTCATCTAAATGTTACTCCACGTTTATAAGGCATGGGTTTTTAACTGTTTGTTTGTACCATGACTAAAATGTCACATATTAGGCCAGAATATTGTCTAGGTATAACATGGCCCAACAGTGAAGCGCCACAAGGCGCGTTCGAGAACGTAGCCCTGGCAGATGGAGCCGCACATGCCCGACGGTGTAGCGCCAACATGGCTGAGACAAGAAAGGCTACTTAGCACATGTAATACTATGCGATAGTGTTGCATATTCTTATTCGAGTTAGCCCACTCAAGAAAAGAGTAAAGGATGAAATGCAAAGTCATGGCATGACTTTGGCATCGTTCAAACGTTTGGCCCAGGACTTGGATGATGCATATGCAACAATGGCGTTGCCAAATGCGCCGTTGGGGATAACTGCTCGCCAAAAGAGATGCAAGTGATGCATATGAAGCATGAAGTTAAATTAAGCAAGTCAAGACTCATTTGGCATGATATTTGGATGTTGGCATCCAAATGAGCTAAGTGCGAGCGAGTAAAGTGAAGTGCAATTGTTGCCGATGCTTGGCAAAAGTGCAAGTGGGGTGAAGCGTAATCATTCTTTTAGTACTTGGCGTAGGCCAAGAATGAGTGATGCACAATCATTATCGAACATTGGCGGGCCAAAGTTCGATGACGCATAGTGATTGTCAAACTTGAGTTCAAGTCATCGATTTGAGTGTGTGTGCATCACACGCATGCCCCGAAGGAGAGCGGAAGTTAGAGACGGTTATAAAGGAGCTTTGAAACCGAGTTTGGCATAGCCTAACCGTTGGAGACAGGTGTGGCGCCATTGTATGAGCCAACACCGAAGTTCGCAGTTAAAAAGTAGAACTGGCGGTAGGGAACTGCCCATGGACAGATGGCTGTTCATGGGGCGTGCAAGTGAGTTGCATACGGATTGGCCCTGGTTCTTGGCATTATAAATAGCCAGAGAACCCCTTGTAAACGAGTTGTTTAATAGTTCGAGTGTTGAGGAACCACATTTGTAGTAGAGAGTGATTCTGCATTAGGCTTAGAGAATAAGATTGTAAAGTCCATTGGTTGGACGATTTTGTATCTTCCCCTTAAGCTAATAAAAGTGAGTTTGTTGTCTTATGCGTTTGGCTTTGGTTTACTGTTGATTTGATAATGCTCCCCCAATTCTGTGAAGCGTAAACATGGCAGGAACCTCTCTGTAGTATGGGCTACATTGTTTGGTAGAGAAAATCTAAGTAAGTCTTCCGTTGCATACTCTTGGTAGAGTTGGATGTTTGCATTGGTGCAAAATTATAAGGCTGAAATACAAGTGGGTGATAAGAGATCACTGAACCACTGTATTGCCGAGTTATACCTTCGCGAAAAATTGCTTGGAGCATTTAAAGGCGTGACACTAGGCCACCATTCAGCTATCATCCAAGCTTGCTATCCAGTTAACAGATGCATCCCACCAACCTACCTAGTATTACATAAACTCAATGACCGGTCAACGGTCAAAATCGGCCTTCCACAATGGTCAACTTCAACGAGCGGTCAATGGTAAATTCAATGACCGGTCAATCGCCGAACCATGTTGCCGATCGGCGCTCCAAGCTGGTTTCCAAACCAAGTTGATGTGACTCTACCAATTAGTTTCAACCATTACTCGAATGGCCTCGGCCCGACCTCCATCCATATTAGCCGATTATGATGTCACCACCATTCATCCGAGTCTCAGCCATGTCTCCACTCAAAGGCAAATTACCATCAAAGATCGATAGTCGCAGTCAATAGCGAAAGTCAACCATGCAAGTCAAAGTCAAGGTCGTTGGTCAAACCGCAAGCCCATGTCGATTTGGCTCGTTTCACCGATCCAGTGCAAAAACCCTGGAAGAAAATGTTGGAAGATTCTGGATGACTTGCTGACCAAGCTGCAGAGAAAGTTCTGAACATTCCGGATGTCTTCCTAGCCAAGTTACTTACTTGCAGAGGAAGTTTATCTCGAAATTAGGGTTTGACCCATGTATTGAACAATATATATAAATGGGAATCTCAACCCTAAAGAGGACACGCCCTGATACACAAAAATTCACCTGCAATACTAAAAGGTATCATAAAACCATTGTAATCCATACATCAATAAAATACCTCTCCCTACGGGGATTTATCCGTGGATGTATGAAACACCTGACGAACCACGTTAATTGCGTGTGTCTCATAAGTATGCTTATTTCATGTTATTAACCTAGTTTACATCACCATCATCATCAAATCAGTTGTGTTCTGTGCCTAGAAATATTTCATCTACAAACATTGGCGCCGACTAAGGAGAATACGATAAAAAGAATCGTGTTTTCCCATTGAGAAAAGTAGTGCAAAAAATTTCAAAGTCATGTTCGTGAGAATGAAGTTTGGACGCCATCAACAACAATCACATGATTCAAATTACTGTGCTGCAGTCTAGTTGATCACAATTGCTGCAGTCCAGCTGATCGCAGCTGCTGCAGTCAAGTTAATCACAGTTACTACAGTCAAGTTGATCGCAACTGCTGCAAATCAACTTTCAACGCGATTCGAGGTTTTTGAAACTATTACTTTTCGGAAGCTTAAAAACCGCATCACTGCAATGCTTCGATGAAACTGCCCGGGACGTTTGCGGCAAAATATGGAGTGAAAGCATCATTAAAACTCACCCGTGATATGTTCGATCCGTAACATGTACAAATCCAAAGTTTGAAGAAATCGATTCCTAAATAACACAAATAAAACATGTTCGAGTTCGAAGTTTGTAGAAATCACCACCACTATGTTTACCAGGTTTCCAAGCTACATATCTCTAACTGCTTCCATTAGCTCCATGCACCAGCTGCACGTACGACAGAGGCAGGAAGGGAAAACCCTAGAAGAAAAAAATCCAGAAAAGGCCACAAAAGTATAAAAAAATGGTGGGTTGAAAAGTCCAGAAGATACAACAAAAGTCCCTAGAACCATAGCTAAAAGTCCAAGGAAAAAAAAGACTGTTGCTGAAAGTTCGAAGAAAAGATAACAGCGGGGAAAGTGTTGCGACAAGTTCAAAAGAAAACACAACAGTACAAAAAAGCGTTGCGAAAAGTTTCAAACGAAGAAAAAAAATTCAAGAAAAAGTCGGCGGCCAACCCCGGCAGCCATGTCGAGCTGCGTAACACTCCACAAGCTTGGGGGCGAGTTACGTATCACCTAAATGCGATACGAGATTCAGCTGTTGGAAATCGGAACAAATGAAACCTGAACTTCTTAATCCTACAACGAGTTACATGATTAAGAGGGGGTGAGTATACACCCTAATATTTTGATGCAATTATCGAAAAAAAATAACGTTAATCATTGCTACAGTCCAGTTGATCAAACTGTTTTAGTCCAATTTCATTAGAATCCTTTCTGATCGATTGATCGAACTTTGTACTCATGTTCCTAAGAAACCATCTTTTCGATTGGGCGCAACCCGATGCGATCAGTTTTGCTCGTAACTATTGTACTCAGTTGGAAGCAATTGATGCAGTCCAGTTTTACTCGTAACTGCTACAGTCCAGTTGGTCGAATTGTTGTAATCCAGTTCCTCAAAAACTGCTATAATCTAACTCTGATCGTAGCTCATGCGGTCTAGCTAATCGCAGCTGCTGCAGTGCAGCTTTTCTCATTGTTGTTGTAGTCCAAGCCGATCGGAAGCCGATGCGGTTCAGCTAGTCACATCTTGTCAGCTGCAGTCCAAATGATCGCATTTCTTTGCAAAGATGACTTAAACCCTGCAGATCCTGCATTCCAGTTGACCGCAGTTGCTGCAGTGCAGCTTAACCCGCAGCTCATGCTGTCCAGATGATCGCAGCTGCTGCAGTTCATCTTAGTTCACAGCTCCTGCAGTCCAGGTGATCGCAGCTGCTGCAGTGTAGCTTGAAAAAGTGGGGTTCTAACAACCACACCCAATATTTCATTCGGTAATCTATATGGAGTAACTCCAATATAATTCTGAGAGAATCGACTAGACAGTCATACTCAATCAAGGAAATATATCCAAGAGTTATATCTCTGTTTCTCAATGTAATCATTAAATCAAATGATGGAATCAGTAAGGCGATTATTATGAGAAACAACTTGAACGCATACCAAAGAACAATGTTCAAGTGTCAATCAATTTCAATCAACAACCAAAGGTTGTATTTACCAATTGATTGAACTGCGCACAACATGTGATCTTTCAATTACATAAACAAATATAATGCGGAAAAGAAATGACACATATACTAGAAGTTTTGTTAACGAGGATACCGCAATTGCAGAAAAATCCCGGAACCTAGTCCAGATTTGTACACCACACTGTATTAAGCCGCTATTGACACTAGCCTACTACAAGTTAACTTAGGACTGGGATGTAGTTAATCCCTAACCAAGTCTCACACCGCTTAAGGTATAGTCACGTTCGTTACGCCTCTAAATCCCAGCAGGAATCTACGCACTTGATTCTCTTAGCTGATCTTACCCACAACTAAGAGTTGCTCGACCCAAAGTCGGAGACTTTATAAACAAATCTGTCTCCCATAGAAAAGTTTATTCTGATAGATAAATCTTCTATCAAAAAAATACCTACGAAGTTTTTGTTCCAATCTTTTGATAAATCAAGGTGAACATGAACCGAGTTGATAATCTAGTCTTACGTTCCCGAAGAATAGCCTAGAAATATCAATCACCTCACAATAACTTAACTATATGGTATTAGAACAAGTTATTGTGGAATCACAAAGAATGAGACGAAGAGCCTTGTGATTACTTTTTATATCTTACCTATCGGAGATAAATCTCGAGCAAATATTAGAGAAGATAGTACTCAATACGATAGAACAAGTAAGATCAGAACACGCAACTACAAAGAAAATAGTTGGGTCTGGCTTCAGAATCCCAATGAAGTCTTTAACCCGTTAACCTATACACTACACCAAAACATCCAATTTGGGACGGATATACGCGTTGCAATGAATTTCACCAACGCTAATATCTGTTGGGAATATGGCGTAGCAAATTCTGGTGCAACGCCAAAATCCGTTGGGCAAATAAAGTTGTGCAACGTATAAAAACGTTGGTCAAAATGATTACCAACGTTTATTGAGCAACGGATTCATTAATTTGTGCAACGGTTACAATAATTTAGGCAACGTATTACTCGAATTTGAGCAACACTTATATACGTTGCAAACCCGTTTACAAATAAAAAAAAATAAAAATTTCGACAATAATTCCAGGTAAAAAATAAAAAAATCTGGGACGGCATCGCCATCATCGACTGAGCACATCTGTATAAGTATCAAAGAGAAACAAGTTTGTTATAACCACCAGAACAAATGTGCACTCCCAATCCCACCACCAGCAGCTATGAATTATTATTACTAAGCTTTGAAGACAAAAAAACTAACTGAAAACAATAATTTTCATGCTCGTATAAAACACGATGCGTAGAATAAACACAAACCTTAGTCCTTGAGATTCTGATAGAATCGAGCAAGCTCAGTGTAGTTTGAGGCGCTTAATCAACTACAAAAATCAATTCAAATAAAATCGATAGGAATAGTTGATCAAGTGTTGTTGGATGTTGCTTGGATAGATTCAAATGCCAGCAATACTCATTGGCATGATTTATGCAAGTTCTCATACATCAGTTTACCCCGGACACAATAAATCTGAAAAGTAAAACTAGAGGATAAATACCTCTACACAGGATCCTGTACTTCAGTAATAAGCTTCCCACTTTATGGACATGATATTCAAAATGTTGGTCAGGTGCTGGTCATTATAATATCATCTGGCTTTGGCTGACCTCCATGGTGAACATTCAGCCGAGGAGCGATTGAGAGTGTCAAGTATATAAAAGTGAAAGAAAAAAACGAAATAAAAAAGCCGAATAATTCAAAATAATATCTTTGTTGCGTGCATACGAGAAAGGTCCTAAGTGCGCACTTGTGGTTCTCTCTCATTAGTAACTAAACCGTGATTATTCATTGGCATTATTTATGCAAGTTTGACCGATTTACTAAATATTAACTTAGATCAATTCAATTTGAATCTATCTCAAGCAAATCGAATAGGAATTGGTGAGGATTCAAATGCATACCTTTCAAAAACAAATCGATAGGAACATCAGCCGGTTAGCATGGAATTGAACAACAACTCTTCAATACTCCACAAGTAACTGCAAACTGACAGCTGCAGAAAAACCTAATCTACCAAAAATGAAAATATATTCACAACATATAATCTAACCAACCTATTGAAATCCACCACCAGCAGCCACGCCACCATATGCAAAGACCACCACCACCATATGCAAGAATGCACCACCATATGCAAAGAAGAACACCATATGGATCTCCATACTTATGGGAGGTATGCAGGAGCAGCGGCAGGCTTATAAGAATTATTTGTATCAAATTTCTTCTCATTCAGAGGTTTAGCAAGGGCAACATCCAAGAAACGACCTGCAGAGATTCATCATTAGCCAGTTACTTTAACAGAATTCGCAGACTGTAAAAATATATGTGCCTTGAACATGCCAGTTATTCTGCACATCTTTATCAATTAAATAAATAACTAATTCGGTAACAATCATCTCTAGCTTTTGAACCAATCATATTTGTCACTGAGAATTAAAATAAAGTTTATCATATGTATTATTACCATCAATTTCATATTTTTCTATCCCTTTTATAGCTTTCAATGCACTTAATCTCTCAGCATAATGGATGAATCCAAATTCCTTCTAATTTTTCCCACCTTTACCAGGAGGCAAAACGATTTTAGTGACCTCTCCATGACGTCTAAATAATTCCTTCGGTTTGTTCTCATTGTAGTGTTCTCGGGCAAGTTTTTCACATAAAGGGCCTTCACCTGTAAAATTCCAACAAAAGTAAATTATTGCTGAGCCACTTAAAGCATCAAGGTAAAACTGTAAAAGAGATAAAAAAAGATATGGTATCTTCAACAGATATGAATACATATAAAATGAATTGGGCATCATCTTTTAGGCAAAACTGAGAAGCTCAAAGACAAAGGGGAGACATTGGTTTTCCCGAGATCAGTGGACATAATCAGTTTGGACTAACATTTAACTCTCGCGTGTACCTTGCTCAGTTTCCCTGATTTCTAAAAAGCTCTGTAACTTGGTTGTGTCTTCAAGTACATCTTTAGGGAGAAATTGAGAAGCTCAAATACAAATAGGAGACACCAGCTCTCATGGGTCTATGGATATAATCACCACATCATACTTGAAATACCATCCCGATATATAGAAAAACAAAGAAAAGTAGAGAACCCATACCAAATAAGAATGATAAAAATCAATGTCAACAACTCGGTACCAAAATGGTGCAAGGAAACCCATTACCCGAAAAAGAAAAAAAGCAACTCCATATTATATAACAGGAATATACTAACCTTCTCCCTCTTCCTTTATCCGGGCTTGGGACCTAACGCATTCGCATTATCATGGAGTTAAAAGGTTTGACATTAAAATGAACAAGAAACAAAATATATATATGATAAACTCCATTAAGCATGGAAACCAAAAAAACTAATAAAGACAAGAGTAGACAGATGCATAGTCTGCTCTAATCTTCCTATAGCCAAAAACACCTAAAAAGAAGTCTTTATAATTCGATAGTTATATTAAGAAATCTCCTTGTCAGTATACCCCAAAACAAAAAGCCTGTAAGATTCGCTATTATCTATCTTCCTTAGTGTCAAAATACCCAAAAAAAAAGGAAGTCTGTAGGAGATGCTGTGTTTGTCAAAATACCCAATCCTAAAAAGTTTCACTATTTACAGGCTGCATCCTATCCTCGCTCCATTTTACCCAAGTAGGCAGTGATAGCTGTCTTAAGAAGAAATAACTATCTCCTTGAGGGGGATCCCAAAGAACTGCTGCTTGGTCATACACTTCCTCTACATAGACCTTCTTCTCAGTCGGCTTCAGCTTTTTACAATGCAAGACGTCACCCTGGTGAATAATTCCTAATGCAACAGCTTCACCTTTATTGTTTAGTAGCTAAACTTGCCCAGATGTTACCCCAGCAGAAGCAATTTCCTCGTTATCCAGGACACGTTGACTTCCACCAACATGACGAGTATTTGACCCATTCTCTGGGCTAGAAGTGACTCTTCTAGGAGGATTGGAGGAACTAGTCAAAACACATTAGGCTTCAATAAGTGTAAGAGCGCCTGTCAACAAGATCATATTAGAACTATCACAGAGTTGAAGGTGTACTAAACTTATTGAGAACTGCACGGCAAGTCGAGAATTCAACACTTACGTCAACTTTCTTCGCTCAATGACCCGAGTTGGCCACCCAAAATACTAACATCGGTTTCAATTTTGTTGAGTTTACGCTCCTTTTGGGAGTCTCTATTTTGAAGAGCGAGAAAACGCGATGCGCCATCCGAGCTGCTTCTTGGACGTATGGGAAGAGTGGCCACGAATACAATCTTTCGATTTGCTCCAAACACATCTTCTAGTGGCTCTAAATCAAACAACTCTTGCCACCACTTGCTCCTTCTTGTTTATACTTCTCTTTGGCTTCCATTACTTTCTTTCCGTAATTTCATAATAGAAACTTGGTGGTTAGCTAAGAGTATGCAGCAGTGAAATAAGTGTCGTTTTTCAATTTCTGAAGTATACTTACATGTGCCTCTTCCGCACTAGGATGCACAGTCCCATCCTTACGTTGGTGTCCCAACAACCACTTGTCTGTGGTGTCTTCAGTACTCGTAAAATGCCCGACTCGTCTGGAAAAGTGGTTTATTATATTAAAAACCGAACCTCTATTATTATTAAAACCATTAGTTATTCAATTAATGTGAGAGTAGAGTTACCAGTTTATATTTCTTGTTATTATAAGAGCATCGCCCAAGTGTATGGCGGATCGTGGATCGTGCTCTGGATTGTGCATTGACAATATTCTTTGCTATTAGCTCAGGTTGCTTTTCATAGTCAACAAACTCATGCCAAATATTTTGATTCATCCCAACTGGAACTCTATCTCTTGCGGCTTCCCAGAGTTCTGGAGTGAGTTGAAGGCGTTGGGGCACTTCAGATTCTTCCTCCGTACAACAGACCCATCCTCGGATAATGCAGGCCTCTTCTTGGATCTTTTCCTTTTCCTCCACTGCATCCCTTAAGTCGGACTTAAAACTCCCGGACAATGGTGGAAATCCATTTTCTATAACAGGCGGCAATGCTTTGGGTCGAAAGGCAATTCAAACTCATCCCGAGATACGAGTTTACGTGGATAAACATCAAGGAAAATAACATCATTAGTACAAATACAAATGTGAACAATTCGAAGAATAGTAGAATTTACCATCAAAGTTGTCCAAACATCATCTTTGAAATTAACCTACACGACCCTCCACTCATGATGGTTAACTGGGACATGAATTCCCGATTAGCTCTCCACCCCTAGTTTTGAATTTCTCGAGCATACTCTCCCACCAGGCTCGAAAGCAATGTCAAGGTCAAGGAGAATCTTTGGCTTTCCTGAAGAAGAGCTGGACATATTTTGCTGTGATGTCGTACCATTAGTTGTGCTTTGCGATTGTGCCATTAACCTGCAAAATATAAGTATTAGTAATTCATACACATGGTCAATTAATAATGATAGTAGACATTAAAACATCACAATAATAGAAGAAAGCAAGAAAGCTGAAATCACAAGCTAATTATCATAACAAAACAAGGTTCAAAATACAAACAAGCTGTGATCGCGCATATTAAAGAAAGCAAAACAACATTTCGAGACCCAAAAAACAAAATCGAGACAACAACACACATCATTTAACTATGACGTGATACTAGCAAGGATTTCAAATGAGGTTCATATTCAAATATCGAACCGGAATTCTCCCAATTCAGGCTTCAATAAGTCATCTCGCTTGTCTAGTAATCTTCCTTGGAGAGTGAATTACAACACTATTGTGGTCCTTCAAATCTGTCGAGTAAAACACTTGTGAAGCTTCAAAATCAAGTATCGCAGGTTCATCAAAGTAACTATTTGAACTTCTGAAATTATTCAAGTTCACCAGTACCAAGTTGGAATCAGGACACATTTTACACCCGCGACTCTTCTTCTCAACTTTCACCCAGTCGCAATAAAATACCACCTCTGTAAAATCAGTGTAGTCAAGCTCCAATATTTGTTTAACCACACCATACCACTTAGTCACACCATCGACAAGGTTTTTGTCTTTACTACTTGCCCCGTATGTTGTAGTTGCTTCCATGCAAACGCCACTATCTTGTGTGACGCGATCATGTTCTAGCTCATAGGATTTGGATGCAAAGATATGACCATTTACCCTGTACTTGTTATATTCCTTCGCTCCAATAGGCCCTTTTACATAACGCCACAATTTGGAGTTCATTTTGCGCTCTTTCACCAACTGAAGCATTACAAAACTTGTCAGTCACAAAGAAAACAACGATAAACCGACTAGCACAATATGAAAATCATCTAAATCTCAAAGATAATTACCTTATTATACAACCATTTTATGAAATCATTTGTCGTTGTACTTCGCTTCGTGCTCTCTATCCCATTTTTATCAACCATTATCTCATCACGGTATTCACCGGGCAAACCAGTTTCACATGTAAGAATAGTTATCACAAACTACAAAAGGAAAGTATTCATAAAGAATCAAATATAAAAGGTACTCACGAGTAGTAATCAAGACCTTCTACTTCACGGCTAAATATCACCCATCTAACTATCTCGTATAATTTGTACATCGGATAAAATCACTTTCTTATCTCCATATCCCTAAGGGCCTTCATCACTTTGTGACTCAAATCGGCATCCAAGAACGCTTCACGTGTAGCTTTGTGATTGCCATCCTTTGAGTTGTTTCCCACATGCTCCATTGCATGCACCACACCTTCGATACAAGCCGATTTTCTTTAATCGAACCTTCCACGTAACGCTTGTTGCTTGGAATGTTCTTGTAAAGCTTCATCGCCCGCATAAAACACAAACTACATGTGAACAAAATAGTTTGACACCATCATTTTTAGCTTTAAATTATGACTGGTCTCGTTTCGGTGTACACCAAATGGCAGAGATATTCATTAATTGTAAAAATAGAGAATTTGCAAAGTGATAGATAACTCAAGTTATACATGAAAATATTTAGTCAGTCGCGTAGTCTATAGATTATAGTGTTGTCGATTACCAATAACTAAGTTATAACTTGGTTCAGTTCATGCTTCATGTCAAAATAATTTAAAGTAATTACCTTTCAAATGGATACATCCATCTAATCTAACTGGTCCACAAGTTAGAGCTTCATCAGCAAGATGCACCACCCAGGATGGATGCCGATAACGAAAAAGAAGGCGGAAAATACTTTTCCAGAATACACAATGCCTCGGCAACCATGTATTTGGCCTGTTGAAGTTCACTTTTGATCAGAACTTTCGAGCAGAGTATTCTAAAGAACAAACTGATCTGTTGAATAGCCCTCCGAAGGTCTGGGTAGCGCGGGAAAGCATGTTGTAGCAGAACTGCGGCAAAAATATTCCATAATCATATGAAAGTCATGCGACTTCAAACAATGCAGTCCGGAGGTTGAAGAGTGACATTGTTTCCAAGATTGGAGGAAAATCCAAATCGGAAACTTCATGTCTTTCAATATCTTCAAAAAGTCATTTCTCTCCTTCTTGCTCAAAATATAAGGAGCGTCAGTACGATGTCTTTACCGGTTTCGGGATCTTGAATCCATTGACCTCTCTCGAATATTCGAGCCTCCATATCTCTCCTAGCACACACGCTATCTTTCGATTTCTTCTTTAGGTCAAGAAAAGCATCTATAAGATGTTCAAGAACATTCTTATCAACATGCATTACATCAATACAATGACGATATTCATTATAAACCCAAGTTGGAATATCGAGCAGCCTCGACCTTTTGTAAAACGATTTAGTTGGTGAATCAGTATCATCGCAATCAACTTCATAAAATCTCTCTTTCTCTTCTTACCGTCTTTGGAAAGCTTACCAGGAACATATTGAACATGACTGGTCTTCGCCATTACTTCTTGTCCTAAGTTAATCGAATCGGTGCAAATCCCTTCTCTTTTGTTTGGAGTCCCATATACTTGCCTCGACTGAAAAGAGGACACTAAAAGTATCAATACCAATGTAATTCCTTTTCAATTGAACATTCAAAAATTCAAAAATTAAGAACTTAAGTGATCATATATGACCAAACAAAGCTTGACAAAAATGAAAACAAAGCTTGAAAATTAATAACCGAATCAAAATGTCAAATTGGAGATGCATAAGACTAACTCTAACACCATTACTGAAGTGAATCATGGCTATTTTAGAACCACACTGGAATTTCGTAAAAATGATAGCCCGCTACTTGTATGAATAGTAGGCATGAAATTGAATCTGATACACTAATTTATACTCTCTTGGAAATTATTGAACATGTTAAAATCAAAAATGAACCAGAAATTTATAGCCCGCTACTGAGGGCTCTGATGGAGGTGTGGATGTTGATAAAAGTAATGGTGGCAATAACAACTTTAAACCAACTCTCTTGGAAATTATTGAACATGTTAAAATCAACAATGAACCAGAAATTCCAAAGTAATATATAAATCCATGCTTAGTTATATGATTTGCAGGTAATTGCAGTATCAAATTCATGCGACATTTCATCATGTTAGATAATCAAAAGAACTAAGGAAATTTTCATCATGTATCCCGACTGAAAGGATGATTCGTCTTGAAATCTTCGGAAATTTCTATACACAATCTTGCGGGAGTGAGGTAACCAATTACTTTCTCGTGTCATCCGCACAACCAGACACGCTTTGTAACCATGAACTACACATCCGGAAAGATTTCCATATGCGGAGTAAATCATGAATACCCCACATAAGAATTGCTCTCAACTTGAATGCCTCTTTTAAACGCATATCATATGCATCAACACCCTCCCAAAGTTGTTGCAGGTCCTATTAATACTTGAAGAAAAACACGATGTCTTGTCCTGGTGCTTTAGGCCCTGGTATCAACAACGACATGATTCGAAACTCAGCCTTCATACATAGTGATGATGGCAAATTATACATTACCAAGATAATCGCCGGCAACTATAACCGGTGACTGGATGCCGCGAGGATTAAACCCATCGGTTGAGATGCCAAGCCACACATTACGCGCTTCACTTGCAAACTCGGGCCACCTTTCCTTCGTGTTCCTCGCCACTTTGCACGCAGTCTATTGGATGACGCATATAATCATAAGACGCCTCTTCTCTATCATGCCACGTCATGTCTTGAGAGATCCATGGTATAGTATAAAACTTCTTAAGTCTTTCATCGAGCGGAAAATGTCGCAACACTTTTTCTGGCTCTTTTGTTGGCCTTGATATTCCATCTTTCCCCACTTTAACTTTGTACCTAGATGCTCCACAAGTCGGACATTCTACTGCATTCTCAAGGTCTTTCCGGAAAAACACACAATGGTTAACACAAACATTTATATTTTCAGCCTCCATTCCCGATCTCTCAACATCTTCTTCATTATCGGGTATTTTTCGGAAAAGTATTACCCTTCTGAAACCATTTTCTAAGTAATCCCAAGAGGTAAGTTACACTATTCACGACCAACCAAAAGTCTTCTTTACATGATGCAACTCTACTATGACAGAAAGTGTTGTATGACCATTCTCACATGACGGATATATCTTCTCCTCTGCTAACTTCTTATACTTGTCGTGCTTCTTACCTAAGCTAGGATCCTGAATAAAGGGATGTTCGAATCACCTACATCGACATGCTCGTTTAACCCTTCAAATACCCCAAATGCATTGTCAACAAAATCACCCAACCTGCACCCATCATCTCTCTTGTCCCTGCTACATGTTCCTCTACAGCTCCACCAAGTTTCTACTTGAACCAATTGCTCTACATTTGCGCCAACTACCTTTGAGGGTGGTGTCGGCTTCTCTCCATGTAGTGACCAATGTACATATGTAACTAGCATGCCATTCACTTTCAAATCATGCCTTACTCGTTCAAACTTCATAGATTTTGAATTACGACAAACACGACAAGGACAGGGGACAATATTCGACTCTCGATTTCTATTCTTATATGCAAAGGAAATAAAATTATCTACTCCTGTCCTATACAAATCACTGAACCTATCTTCAAACATCCAACCTTTCTCAATCTGTTGAGACATTCTACAATAATGAAGACAGGAAGACAGGCCAGATTCTAAAACTGATGCACTATTTCTAGCCTATAATTCACAACAGAACAAAATAAATCATTCTTATGAAATGACCAAAGATCTGAATCCTAACCAAACCGAATGCATAACAAGAAACTTAATTATAAGAAAACCGAGAGCAACAAACCCTCTGCGATGAACAGGTTTCGTGCACGATACGTCGATACATAAGTAATGAGCAGCCAACACTAAGACAAGAAGAAGTTTGAACATACAATCTTATACAATTAATGATAACTATAGCAAACCAAAAGTCTGAACATGTTACCCGACCTTTCAAGTCCTTGGAACAACAATTTTAATCGTGAAACCTACACCAAAAACAAAATCATACTCTAGTTCTTATCGAAGTGAAAAAATTAGAACATAAATACTATGTCAACAGTAAGTCAAACAATTCATGTCTTAACTCTTTAAATACTCTCTTATTGTATTGGTTGAAAGGAGAAAGATTGAAAGAGAACTAGAAAACCAACAGACAACAACTAAAACTTGTGGTAGTTGAACTCTACCACTGCCATGGAAGAAGAAACTCAAACACAAAACAACCAACAACAAGTCCTAAGAGTCTTAGAAGCTCTAAAACAAATTTCTCAAGATCTCAAAAACAAACCCACACAAAATATCAACTCAAATTCCATTAAAGCTCTATTAGAACTTGAAATCAAGGAGAAACTGCTCTATTCAATTGAATGCACAGACAGGGACCCTTCAAATCCCTCCCATTTCAGGACTTCCAGCAGGTAACAAATCAAACAAGTAACATTTTGAAATCCCTCGGCAAGAGATTGATATCTAAAAACAATTTAACCCTAAAAATAGCTCACAAATCGAAAAGCAAAACACACCCATGCCTTGAAATTCTACATAATACAAAAAAAAAAAAAAAAAAAAAAAAACGGAAGAGTAGAACCTAACTTCAAATCACCAAAATCAGACATGCTTGAACTTAATAGAGTTAGGTCAACAATATCAAAATTAAACAACAAATACTAGTAAATAGATCGAGATCGATATTTATACGATGATAATCAACTATCGAGATTTCGAGATTTCAAAGAACAAAATTGATTTTGCATTCTAGGTTTAGGAATTTTTAAAGTTCTAGAGGATCGTGATTTCTAGGTTTTGAGAATAAATTGAGATTTCTATGTTTTGATACTGAAATTCAGGTTTCGATTCGTGGTTTCATTGTGAGAGAAGGGTTTTGATTCTACAAATTTTGTGTTTCTGAAAGAGAAGGGTTCGGTCGTTCTGAGAGAGAGAGAGAGAGGAGAATAAAGAAGTTTAGTGAAATAAGAGAGAGAGAGAAATAAATATGTCTGAAAATATTTTGTGTTTCAAAAAATTGAGGAAAAAATTAATGTTTGGTGAAAAAAATGAGAGGGATGATGATTTTGAAAAGTTAGAAAAAATTAGAGGGAAAATTTTTGTTGATTTAAGTTTAGGAGGGAGGATGATTTTGGTGAAATATTGAGAGGGAAATGGTTGAAATTTTAAGATTTTCTAAAAAATAATAATAAGTAAAAAAAAAAAAAAGAGATTAAATAATTAAGACTACTAAAAGCCTATGGGATGTTGCCAACGTTTCTACATGTTACACAAAACGTTGGTCTATTAATTTTATTTAACTTATTCTTATTATTTATTTTGACCAACGTATTTTTCGGGGTGCAGCGCCAATATCCGTTGCACCACTCCAAAACTGATATGTTGGAAAATACAGCATATGGTGTAGTGATAATGGTTTTAGGAAAAACCTAGGTTAAAGGAGAATTGAACCTAGTCGCAACTAGTATCATATAAGAGGTGTGAGAATTGACTCTAGTCGCAACTAGAGTTCTCCCTTATATAGTCTTCAAATCAGGGTTTGATAGCTTTGAGACAAAGCAATCAATATTCACCGTTAGATGAAATCCTGATTTAAGATTCAAGCTAAGTTTGATTAAAACCAAAGCAATATCTCATCCACCGTTAGATGGTCGTAGCTTGTTACACACAAATGAAATATACCTTCATTAGATATGTGTAACATTACCTAAACGTGTATATTGAGTTGGCTTAATAACGGTTAACCAATGTTAGCCATATGAACATTTTTGTATTAACCACATTCATCTAACACTTCTATATCAAATGATAATCAAATGAATCTTATTGTGTTACTCATAGAGTTGTTCAACTGTTTATATTCTCATATAAGTATACAAGACACAATTGAAAAAAATCGGATTGATTCAAGAGAATCAGTTCATGAGCATTTTAGCCATGGTTTGCAAAGATTGTATTCCTTAATTTATATACGTATTTGTTCATGAGTATGAAATCATACTTAACCGATTTTAGAACTTAAACCAACTTAGTTTGAAAACGGTATGCAAACTTAAGTTCCATACTTTAGTCGGTGCGAAAGTTATAAACGGGTATGCAAACTTGGTTCCGTACTTTAACTGTTAAAACCGTACGCATACGGGTATGCATACTTGGTTCACGGAACTGAATCATACTACAACAGTTTGCATACTTGTATGCATATTGTGCTATATCCAGACAATGGTTATTTGTTCTAAAATCGTATTTCAATCATTGAAACATCCTTAGAAGACGACAATAGGTGTCTCACATAAACTATTAGCATATATGTAATTTTCAAGTGATTGAATGATCAATACGAAACATTCCGAGCCTACATCAAATGACTGCCTCACACAAATCATATAAGATGTTACAAGGCAATTTTTCACATGATCATCTTTTGACTCATTATTTACTTTCCAACAAACAAATTGTTTCCAACTAAACTCGTCAAGAATAATGATGAATGTAGTTAAAGAAAAAAGATTTCCAACTCATATTTCAAGAAAGATATAACCGAGTTAAACTCAGCTCGAAATATCAAATGTGTATAATGTAAAAGTTTATATAGCTATACCACTTAGTCTCAATAGGAAATAGAATATAATAGACTTCTGAGTGATAGATGAGTTTAAGTCTCCACATACCTTTTGTTGATGAAGTCCCTCCAAGCTCCCCTTAGTAGATCTTCGTCTTCAATTGATGAACGTCGTGAAGTCTAAAGCTCAAATACACATTGTATCCTAATCCGAGACATAGCTATAAATAGACTAGCTAGAAATCAAGACTTATCATTTTAATGACCTAAACTTTACAAACAAGCTTGAGATAGCAACGCTTGCGAGTTCGACTGAGCAGTGTTGTAACAAATCTTAGCCCGCATCTCTTGTAGTCCATCTAATCGCAGCTGCTACAGTGAAACTTTGTTCGTCACTCTTACAGACTAGCTGATCCTAAATGCTGCGGTGTTGCTTTGCTTAAACCTCCACGAAGTCCAGCTTTGCTTGTAATCTTTTGCAATCGATTTGCTCATAAGCTCGTTGCGGTACAACGTTATATGGTTGTCGTGGTCAAGTTACCACACTCGTTCTATTTCAGTTCTGCTGCAACTGTCGTGGTCTAGTTTTACATCCCTGTTGTTATGCTGATTCATATAACTATTAACGACATATGAAGATCCGTGTCAGATCCAGTAAAAAATCTAAGATCGCTAGGAGGTCCAGCGACACATAAATTATGTTACCATCCCAAAAACTCGAAGGGTCTCACTAATGGCTGTCTCCTTTCTCGCTCACAATTTTCGCATCTCAAGCTCAGTAGTTGACAAAGATTCACGCTACCCATTTGGTCAGAAATTACTATCATTCAAAGAAAATACAAATTTCGCTTACAACAACAGTCAACATGGATTCTAGCATAGTGACTGAAAATATAGCCCATCTTTTACAACAATCATTACTGGTCTAGTTGTACACAACCCATGCGATCCCGATTTCGCATCAACCACTACAACTTGATTTCGATTCAATCAAGCATACTGTACAGTTTTGCATCAACTGTTGCATCTTACATTCAACAATACAATTTTTTTCGCATCAATCAGTATGATCCAATTTCACCAGTGATTGTTCGGGTCATCTCTAACTATTCCTGAAGAGATGGGAGAAGTGTTACACATGACAAGAAATCCATATTTTCACCGACCTGGGATTAGAGAATTCATCTATAAATAGGTCCTCTATTTATCCAAGATAACATACAAGTTTCTCATAAAACTCTCAGAGCAATTCTTCTTTAAACTCTAGAATTCTCTGATCTCTCTCTCCATCTGCTACCTCCATAAGACCAACTCTAACCTCTCTTGTGGCTGAAGCAGCCTTTGAACGGCCACTCTGCGTGGTTTATGAGAAGACTGTTCGTGCTCAACCTCCCGTAACTCACTTTCAAAACCCCAGAATCTCACTTATAGCCTCTCACCGATTTTAGGTAACTACAATAACATGTTACTGTTGATGGTGGTTTTTAGCTCAGGGTTGAAATCGTAAAACCTTGCATCTAATGTGACGTCACTCTGTAAGGAAACAATGTCGTGAGTGCTAACCTCTCTGCCGGAATATTTATTGGGTCGTTCAATATACTTACATGAAATTTATCCAGACTGGCGAATGTATCCAAAATCCCATATGTTCTCAGAATTTCAAATTCTAGCCTATATTCACTTAATATAAGTTCCTTTGAATTCCTTCTATGCTATGTTCTCCATTTGAACCCTATGTTGATATGGCATGACGATTTGTGTTCACTCGCAGTGCAGTAGCATGAATTTCCAAGTATCAAGGATAAGGTCTTTGCATAAGGTATTCAATCAGAAAAAGCATGCTGCTCTCTGGCAATGAACTTAAAAGAACTCTATGTCAAAACATAGAATTCACACTTCCTCATGAGATGCAATCTTAGCCAACCACGTTCACCACTGAACTGACGGACTTGCGGCAAGTCCCGGGCAACCCGCTACGCCATGCGCCACTATGCTAATTGCGCCACTTTGTTACACAACAAAGATGTGGCCATAATCAACGGCTACCCTTCCTCATGAGATGTAACCTCAGCTATTCAAGTTCTCCACCAAACTGACGGACCCGTGGAAAGTTTTAGGTGGCCGACCAAGGAAAGCCTAATAGCATCACATGCTATTTTCCTATGGCAAAGTCTCTTGACTTTGACTTGCCACACATATCAACCTGCTACACGTTTTCCACGAAAACACTCAAGACATCAACCATGTCACAACGGTGGAGCATTCACCTAACGTACTCAACGTGATGGGTTCGAATCACACTAACAACAATTTTTGGTCGGCAACAATACAGTATCTAGAAATCACCTGGTATATTTCCATTCTGCTAACCAGTTCTACTTCCAATACAACTCATAAAAAAAACACACCTTCAGAATCAACGATTCTGGTCTCAACATTCTCTTCGCTTCCCTCCCTAAGACCAACCCTTCTCCTTCACTTTGTGACCGAAGCAAGCCTGGAATGGCCATTTCTTGGTTTAGGCCAGGATTGTACAGATTGATCTCTCGAATCAAAAGTACTCCCATGCAGTACATTATTTAGGGTTTAGATCGTTTCTCACCCACACACCCAAAATTACCAAAATCAGCAGAAACGGTTTTCACCCACGAACAATTGGCGACCACAGTGGGAGATTAATCTCTCGGTTGCAAATTCAACTCTCAATTCCATCATCCTACCAGTAAATGCAATGCTTCGAAGCGCATCGTCCAAGAAAATATGGATTCAGGAGAATTACATATGGGGACTAGAGACTCTCTGCCTTACCGCGGATCGACATGAAGAAGTTTCACGGACAATAAAGAATGACCGGGGACTTTTCGCGAAAAGGAGGGCGTCACATAAAGACTCGGATTTACTCCCTAAAGATTCAGTTTTGGTGAAAGGCTCTAAAGCGAGTAAGTTTTGCCAGACAATGTTTACACGATCTATTGTTTGGGTTTTCACATCTACAATGGAAGCCAATAACCCAATAATCCCAAGATTTCATATCTTTCCCTTTCTCACACAACATTCATGGTTCCGCAATTTTCCCGAATGATTTTGCTACTTACATTCGCAAGTCAGATTTTGACATATTGATTGATCAAAAGGAAATTATTCCAAAATAATCCAAAAACTCTTGTAAGAAGCAATCATCTATAAATCCAAAAACCAGAAAACCAAACCATAAACTAGGTCATTTGCCTTTCAAAAAAAAAAAAAACCCTAAGAAAGAAGTTCAGAAAATAAAGGTATTCAAGGAAAATTGCCTAACAACGGCTCGTTCTTCTTGGAGAAAATGTCCTTCATGCTTTGAAGAGCCGCCTGTTTCAGCTTCAACTCCTGGGACAACTTCTCGACTTATGACTCCTGTTGATTAATCAAATCCGCGGAAGGGCCATTAACCACTTCAGCCTGCATCCTTTGGATCTCGGAAAATCCCTCAAAGAACTAGGAGGCGTTAAACTCAAAGTTTACACACATATCCCGATGGAATTCCCAACTCTTGACAACGTCTCCAGAAACAGTGTGTCCAGTCACGCCACACATGTCATGAATTGAAGATAAGGTTTCCTACACCCGCTTAACCATTGCAAAGCGACTATCAACCTTCCTGGTCGTGGCAATGTGTCCATACCTCTTACATATCTTGGTATATAGCTCCGCATACTTCACGGGCACACTGAATCCTCCAATCACACGTGACCTTCAAAAGGAGCCTCGAATGGAGGATCGAAGACGACACCTGCGGCTGGATGTGCAACTAGGAAAGAATCTTTGGGAACAATCACACCCGTCGTCACGACAGTATTTTCCGCCAAGAGAGATACAACAACATCTTCATGATAATCAACCTCCATCTCAAGATCACCAGCGGGTACGGTTTTCATGACTGGAGACACTATTACACCTTCATTGCCGCGGATCTCCATCTCAGAGTTATTTTCAGAAACAACCTCTTCCTGTAAATATCACCAATTAATTAGTTATTCAGTATAAATAAATAATCCAAGAGAAAAGTGTGGAAAACTCACCGACTCATCTGTGGGCCAACTGGGGATGGAAGAAGACTCGATGCTACGCTCTGAAGTACTTTTACCATCATTGCCGGAACCTGAACTTTCTTCTTCTTCATCTTCCTCTTCGTTGTTAAGGGGCTCAGTATCGCCAAATTTTTCTTCGGGAGGCCCCTTTTTCTGGCCATGTGCGAGCCTGGTGAAGGCGTTTACCTTGTTAAGACCATGGGTCAAAAAGGGAAGAAATCTTCAGTGGCAACAATTCAAAGTATTTATGCAATCAACCAAAGCAGTAAGAAACCCATACGTACTTGCATGTTGGAAGAACTGAAAGTCACAAGAGCCGTCGAATCCATTTGGAAGCCACCTGCACGATTTTTTGACTTTTGCTCCTTTTTCCGGGGACTTTCCGCATCCGAGCTAGAGGATTTTTTCTTGCCCGAAGGAAGCTGTTTCAATAATTTATGCTTTGCCAGAACCGCAGAAGAAGGTTTTCTACGTAGCTTTGTCACAACATCCTACACGAACTGATGAATTGCGAGGAACTCATCTTGCCAGAAGATGTTATATTTGGGAGTTGTCACAGGTTTTCGTTCTGAGAGCAAGACGGGAAGACTTTTATCCGGTGCAAAGACGCTGTAATCAAGATTAGCGGGTAACGATTCTTCTGGAGCAGTCAGCGGGCGACGGAATGGGACTCCCTGATCAAAGCCCATATGTCGAGCAGCCCTGTCAATGTTGTAAGGGACTACTCCACAAGATCCTCTGAAAAAAGATGGCACGTACCCAGGTATGCAGCTTCGCAAGAACACGGTTTATCCAATGCTCATATTCCCGTCAGCAGAACGCAATATCACCTTCGGTACGGAAGCAAAAGTGTCTGGTTGAACTATGGAGGCGTGGACTGGAGCCCAAGGACGAAATTTAACCGCATGTGCATTGTCAAGAAAATCAATGAGCATTGAACTAGGTATTGGGCGCATCTCCAACCAACGAAGTATCCTAGAACCGCCATATGGATCATGAAATGAGGTTCTCGGGTTAGGAGCGTAATTCTTGAAATGCTCCCACAACCATGATTGAAGAAAGGCGGCGTGGATATACGAGTCTACTTTCATATACCCATTAGAGACGTACGTGTCTGCTACTAAGTGATCCAGATGAGTGTACAAAGATCCAAGAAACAGACTGCCGATGGGAAGAGAAACGTCATTCGCTAGTTTGATAGCAAATTTGATGAGCTTCTGTCTTATCTCCTTCTTTCCAGAGCCATCATCAAAAACATCTCTGGATAGCCACAGAATTAAAAATGCAACAACATGGAGTGTATCATCCATCACTTGATCCGACTCCGGCTTATCGAGAACCACATAGACACCCACCAGTTATAGAAGCACTTTTACTCATAATTCTTTCGAATATATCTCGCTGCTTTTGTGACCAAAGTGGAGTGTATTTCTTCTTCTTCCTAAGACAAGACAACATCAAGTTTCCCAATTATTGGAAGATTCAATAGAACGTCTACGCTTTCAAAAGAAATAGTCATCTCACCCAATCTACATATAGCCGTGTGAGTTTCCGGACACCATGGAGATGAAAGCAATCAAGCCTGCAATGTATTTTCTGATTTGAAGTTACACAGATGCCATGACAGCATGCATGATTTGCGCCTTAATTAAGTTAGCCTTTACGTGGTCGCAACTCATCATAAATTTCATCCACTTATCATAAGAGCGCAATGGACTATGACAGATTTTGAAGTCAATTGGAGAAGCTGAGTACTCTTTCTTCTGAAGACAAAACCTCATTATACGCCATTGGCAGACTGATTGAACTTCTCCATCATTCTCTGAATCATTCATAAGAGTTGCCACGAATTTGGGATGGGTCCTTGTAGTTGTAGCGGATTTCGCAAATAACTCATCATCTTTGTTTGGCTTGGAGTTGTTAACATTTCTCGATGCGGAGGCAGAACTGCTTTCAGGTGACATCTGAACAAAATTCGTTATGCTTTTGAAGTAACTACAACGAAGCAAAACAAAAAAATTACTACTTTGAAGGAAAGCATAAAGCCAACGACACATTTTCTACGGAAATTTCCCTTTTTGGCCGCATTTTATAGCACTCACGTCAAAAAAGAAAAGAAAAAAAGAATGAGAACTGATGCTTGCTCAACGAGATATATATGTGATGTCGCGGGAAAATATGCTCTTAGCTAAAACCCGACAACATCGTGAGGAATATGTTTTTGGCCGAAATCGTACAAGGCCGCGAGAAGTATGCTCTCAGTCATATCACGTTTTGCCGCGATAGTTATGCTCACGAACAAAAGGAAACCCTACAACTAGTTTTCATGGAAAAGGGAACAGATGGCGTTGTCCACACGTACATGCTTGCCTAACATGATGATTTTTTTCGTTGTGATTAACGCTACTACAATAATATTAGCGAAGAAGAATTATTCGTATTGAAGTGTTGTTACAAATTCATGGAGGTTATGCCTATGGCTAGGGTTTACACCAACACAGAAGAGCAAACAAAAGAAAAAACGTTAAGAAACATACCTAAAATACGCTCGCCTACTTTTGTTGTTGTTCTCTCCGCAGGTCCAAGTTTTTTCCGCTAACACGAAGATGCAGAAACAAAGCCAAAACCAACGATACAAAAATAAAGAAGATGGGAACGTCTTTTATATGCATAACGTTTTTGGAGTTTAAGTAGGAGAAGGTTTCATTTTTGGGCCATGTGCGGAAGAAGGAAACTTGGACCGTGGTGCCACAACGCCCCAGGTGCAAATATCCACGACCAAGCCAACGACACGCCAACTCTAAGCGCCAGCGCTTCGTTTCCCAAGCCAACGGCACCATCTCTGTACGGTAAAGCTATCCGCGTCACCCGCCACTCCAAGCTATCCGCGCCATCCGCTAACTCCAAGATCCAGCGCTTCGTGGACCAAGACAGCGGCACCACCTCTGTGCGACAAAGCTAGCCGCGCGCGTCACACGCCACTTCAAGCTAGCCGCGCCATCCGCCACTCCAAGCTAGACGCGCCCTCCACCTTTCCGTAGCCAGCCAAAACGGCGCCATCTTAGCCGTTCGAAGCAGCCCCATCTCCACCAGCCAATGCAGCGCCATCTTAGCCGTTCGAAGCAGTGTCATCTCCACCATCCAAGGAGGCGCCATCCTGGCCGTTCAAAGCAACGCCATCTCCATACGTTCCGTAACCTATCCAACTATCGTCATTCACCGATTCACGGACCAAATTGCAGTGCCATCTCTGAAATCAATAGACAAAGCTGCAGCGCTGATGCCAATACCCCATGGCCAAGCCGAATTTATGCAAACTCACCAATACAGGGATCACGGATTCCTCATGCCTTCCGCTAAAGGTTGGTTGAATTTCCTCGGCAATCTCTTCACGTCTTGTCTTTTAGATTTTACTCTTGTCTGTCACCATCTCATGCTTACCCCGTAACAACGCCGCTGTTACGTGTTAAGCAGGGGACTTAATGTTGATGGTGGTTTTTAGCTTAGGGTTGAAATCGTAAAACCTTACATCTGATGTGACGTCACTCTGTAAGGAAACGGTGTCGTGAGTTCTAACCTCTCCACCGGCATATTTATTGAGTCGTTCAATATACTTACATGAAATTTATCCACACTGGCGAATGTAGCAACCATCCCAGATGTTCTGTAAAATTCGGCGCCTTGCCTATATTCACTTAATATAAATTCCTTTGAATGCCTTCTATGCTATGTTCTCCGGCTGAACCCTTAATGTTGATATGGCATGATGATTTGTGTTCACTCGCAGCAGAGTAGCACGAATTTCCAAGTATCAAGGATAAGGTATTTGCATAAGGTATTCAATCAGAAAAAGCATGCTGCTCTCTGGCAATGAACTTAAAAGAACTCTATGTCAACACATAGAATTCAATCAATTGACCTGACTAACTTGCATAAGTTAGGGTTTTCGCGCCTCGCGCAGTATATCAGACCTTGCTTGTCGAAATACAACCTAGGAAAACTAGGTAATTAATCCGTCATGGATTAGCAGGTGAAAAGCCTTACTCAAAATCAGAAAATAGGGATCCGCAGCAGCAAAGGGAGGCGTGGCCATGCCTTAGGCCAACTGGAGCCACTTGCCATTGGCCACTCCCCTTCCTAAACCGGCCATATTTCTCTCGACCAATCGTTCGCCTCAAATTAGCCACGCGCACATAAGTTGTGGTTGGGCCTTTACTTGTCTTCCCCACTTGCCATCGACCAATCACGTCGCTCTAAAGCCACCACACTCTCACCAGAAGTGTATCCACGTCCATGCTTGGCCAACCCCCTTTTAATAGACCAATCAGGTCGCTTTAAATCCTCCACACTCTCAACAGAAGTGTAGCCGCGCCTTATGTTTGGCCGCCCTATTTTCTTGGCCAATCAAGTCTCCCTAATTCTTACCACGAGGCCAAAACCTAGCATTGGCCACGCCGTCAATCCATAATTCTTACCACGACGCCAAAACCTAGCCTTGGCCACGCCGCTAAGCCCTAATTCTTACCACGATGCCAAATCCTAGCCTTGGCCACGCCGCCAAGCCCTAATTCTTACCAAAACGCCAAATCCTAGTTTTGGCCATGCTACAACGCCACAGGCGTGTCCATGCCACAACGCCACTGGCATGCCGCCATGCCACGACTACTGGCATGCCGCTATGCCACAGCTACTGGCATGCCGCTATGCCACGGCTACGAGCATGCCCCTATGCCGCGGCTATGCCATTAGCATGCTGCTATGCAATGACTCCACCAGGCGCTACTATTCCAATGGCGCCACTTCGCTATAGAATAAGATGCGGCCATAATCGATGGCCACTCTTCCTCATGAGATGCAATCTCAGCCATCTAAGTTCGCCACTGAACTGAAGGACTTGCGGCAAGTCCCAGGTAACCCGCTTCACCAGGCGCCACTATGCTAATGGCGCCACTTTGTTACATAACAAAGATGTGGCCATAATCAACAGCTACACTTGCTCATGATATGTAATCTCAGCCATTCAAGTTCGCCACCAAACTGACGTACTTGTGGGAAGTTTTAGGCGGCCGACCAAGGAAAGCCTAATATCATCACATGCTATTTTCCTATGGAAAAGTCTCTTGACTTTGACTTGCCACACATAGCAACCTGCTACACGTTTTCCACGAAAAACACTCAAGACATCAACCATGTCACAACGGTGGAGCATTCACCTAACGCACTCAACATGCTGGGTTCGAATCACACTAACAACAAGTTTTAGTCGGCAACAATACAATATCTAGAAATCACCTAGTAGCTTTCCATTCTTCTAACCAGTTCTACTTCCGATACAAGTCATAAAACAAACCATACCTTCAGAATCAACGATTCTGGTCTCAACACTCTCTTCGCTTCCCTCCCTAAGACCAACCCTTTTACTTCACTTTGTGACCGAAGCAAGCCTGGAACGACCATTTCTTGGTTTAGGCCAGGATTGTACAGATTGATCTCTCGAATCCAAAGTACTCCCGTGAAGTAAATTATTTAGGGTTTAGATTCGTTTCTCACCCACACACCTAGAATTACCAAAATCAGCAGAAACGATTTCACTCACGAACAACTACCAAACTTAGTTAGAATCAAAGTAAATTTTACATCAATCTTTCACTACATCTGAGGAGTTTACATATTTAGACTCCTTGAAAGTTAAAGCCCGACAAAATAAGAAATAAACAACTTTACCATTATGCCATTTGTCTGCAAAAACTCTGTCATTGCTGCAGAAATCGATCATATTCCAGACTGCAGTACTTACCTTGTTGTGTTCCGGACTACATGAATCATATACATCAGTATATCACTAGACATGGGGAAAAACCAATGCAACTTACCCAAAACTAATCCCAAACTGATCTAGCAAAACTGCAATATAAATATATGAGCAATGGATTAATTCTCATTACAGAACAAGCAAGTTCCTGACACATCCAGTCATCTTCTAATGAGAAAATCTCTTGTTGATAATTTGTCATGAGAAATTAACCATAAAAAGAAACTGATTTTCGGAGAACACTTCAACTTCCATATGTAACCAAAGATAGAGCTAACATGAACATCATCAGTATCCAGAGTAAGATTATCATATAAAGTTAACTGAATTTTTTTTATCATCACTCTGGGCAAAACTGAAAGAAGTTAGGTCAGAAGAAAGCAGATTCAACTCCACCCTTGTGGCAACATTGATTATTCTAGGCAATTTAAAATCCCAAGTAATAGAGTTATCAAGAGTTACATCCACATCAACAAAAGATAAGTATTTTCCTCTCGTGGGAGCATATGATTAAGGTATTCATAGACAACGACCGAAGCAGGACTGAAAGTCCATACGAGCTAACATAGTAGGAACTAGGATGGGATTAGGGATGCACAAAACCGACTCAACCCATCAACCGAATCCACACCCGCCTGAAATTACCCACACCCGACCCAACCCACCTAGGAGAGGGTCGACTATGGATCATAGCATCAAAACCCATCGTATGGTGGGTCGACTGTAGGTGATAGCTTCCCTCACCCGACCCAACCCACCCACCCACCTAAATATTTCTAAGTTAATTCTAACCCATTCCTAGATGAACCATAGTCATTGAAGTAATGATATATAATGCCCTAACCCTAATCATCGCTAACTTCTCTTCGGTTCCCTTCAGCGGCAGCCTCTTCTCTCCCTCTCAGTGATCTGTTTTTGGACCCCAATATGATAGATAGAGAATAGGCTACACAAGTAGAATAAAAGAACTAACATATTGCAATAGAAACGTTTTATCTTCATTACTTGTTTTGAAAGAACAATACAATGTTTTCCTTTAAGCTATTTTCTGCCCTAGGAATTTTACCCTTGTTCTTCTTTTTCTCTAGAATTTTCTTACTAGTATTTTCTCTAGTAATCTCTAGTTTCTCTCCTATCCTACAGGTACTAAAATGCACCTTATTTATAGGTTGAGTTACTTCTAAATATTAGTGTTTCTATGAAGGGAAACTGCCCTATGTTTGTAATCTTCTAAAAATATGTCTCATTCTAGGATTAAGAAACTACTTCTAGAATTACTAGGACTAATTCTCTTGTATATAGACTTGGGTATAGGGTCTTTTGACGGGCCTATACCTAAAAACGGATCGACCTCCCCCATCAGGAGGCTGTTGGTCCCTCAAAATCATTAAGTTAAGAGTTGCGGAAGTTTAGTCCGCAGCTGTAGTACTTTTGAATACCACTTTGCATGCTTTGAACTTTTCCCGTTAATATAGTCTTGAGACAAATCTTGTTCTCTTGATGTAGTCATTTGTGTCTTCTTGATAAGAGTCGGATTATCTTTTGTTACTTCACTTAGAGCTAAGTCTTGCGCAACTTGTAATGATGGCGACTTATTTTTCTCGTCAAGTAACTTGAATTCTGGTTCCACGTGCTGTTTTGGTGGTACCTTCTGCGGATGTTGCAAGGTGTCTTCAAACCCTTCTAACAACTGTTGTGGATTGTTCTTTTGAGTTTTGGTGCACTCACAAGAGTTTGCAAAAACCAATTCACTACGTCCTTTGACAGTTTGTCGAACCGTGAGTAGACTAAACTTATGACCAGTATTTACTAAGTGTTTGGTTGGCTGTGCATGCAGAAGTTGTAGTTTCTTCTTCTCTTTAGAAGCTAGAATGTGAAACCTTTTTCCACTTTTTACCAGCCTCCAAACCTTCTCTCGTCTTGAGAACGTTGCATCTCTATCCCATAGGTAAGGACTACCAAATAAAATATGACAAATATCTAATGGGACAACATCATATGTTACCTGATCCACGTATTTCTTGTTGCTGGTGAATCTGAAGGTGAATTGAGCAGTCACTTGCATCTCTGTATCCTTCTTCAACCATCCCAACAGGTACGGATTTGGGTTTGGTTTTGTCTTCAACTTCAGCTTCTTCACTAGTAGTTCAGATATTAAGTTTCGTTGCGATCCGCTATCAAATAGAGTGAGAACAGGTGTTTTCTTAACTTCTGTATTCACCCAAAATATCTCTTCTTTAGTAGATTTTGAGGTAGCAGGTTTTGACCTTGTGACTTTTCCTTGTGTCGCAGTTAAAACCCTTTTTCTTGCCATCATCACAACTTTGTTTTCGGGATTTGGCGATCCATCGATTACCTCATCTTCATCCCCTTATTCTTCTTTGTTATAGATGGTTGTGTTAGCTTACTTGTGTTCTTTCCACCATGATGGTCTTAGCTCCGGATGTAATATCCAACATCCTTCATTTGAATGTCTAAAAGTTTTGCAGTTTCGCAGTATCGGATGTTTTCGTTCGCCATTACATGATTAGTTCTTCCCTCTTTATGGACAAATTTCATAATCTCTCCTTCTTCGGTTCTTGATTGCTTTGCTCCAATGGGTTGATTCTTTATCTCAATGTACATAGCTTTCTTACAAGCATCGTCAATGTCGGTCACTGGAAATAACGCAAGTTATGTCTGTATAGCAAAAGGAAAACCTCATTTATATTTCTCAGTAGTCTCGGAATCTCTCATATTCACGTTTAATGCTATAGCTTGCGTGCAAAATTCAGTAGTGTATTCTTGGATGTTCTGCCCTTTTACTTGTCGCAAGAATTGCCAATGTTTGCGTAGTCGTTCTTTATAACCAATTGGGTAAAACTGATTTTGGATAGCAGTTGTGAATTGCTTCCAAGTAGTTACTGGTGCTTCATTGCTAAGGACCAAACCTGAAGTATAAGCTTTCCACCAAATCAGGGCATGTCCATCAAGTCTTAGCCCAGCGAAACTTACCTGTTGCTCTTCAGTAAATCCCTTAGTACTGAAGTAAACCTCCATAGATTTGAGCCAACCATTTAATTTTTCTGGATTCAGATCCCCATCCTATGTTGGGATTCAATTCTTGCCTCCACTTTGAACGGCGAACTGTCTATGAACCCTACTTGTTTTCCCATGTTCATAGTTAAATCAAAACCATATGTTGATTTGGTATGTGAAAGTTGTAATCCTTTTATCATCTCTTTTAGCTCTGCCATATCTTTCTTCATTATTTTCATATCTTCCTCCAATTTCTCCATTGTGTTTTCTTTTAGATTCACTACACCATTTTTAGGAATTAGCAACGGATCCTGGACGTTGCTGACTGGGGTCGCAACGACAGGTTGACGTTTCAAAACACGGTGTTGCTTTTTTCGCAACGGCATAAGCTCCGTTGCGATTCTTGGTCAGCAACGGAGATTCGCAACGTATCGTGCCATTGCGACTTTGTTTATTCGCAACCAAGGTCTGCCGTTGCTAAGTTATTTCTAATTACAGGAATACCCCTACCCGGAACTATGGTTCTGGTTCTAATTTAGCAATAGAACATCGACGTTGCTAAGCTTTTGCAACAGAAAAAAAAGGTCAGGTCTTCATTGACCTGGTCAAAATCCATTCCCCCACATTTACCCCACTGCAGTTACCCAGTTCCCCATATTCAGCATTCCACAGATATACAAATTTCTACACTTTCAATTCCACATTTACCATTATGAAAAAAGAATTCTTCAATTGAAGTTAACAAGTATGAGTATTTGATACAAACTATGTCATTCATTTAATGGACATACACATAAACATACTTAGTTCCTAAGTTCAGTTTGTATAAAGTTATGAAATTCCTAAGTTCTTCTAACTTAAATCTCTATAAGGAGATACTACATTATAACTTACAAATCTTGCAGCTGCTAAGGGACCTAATGGCTGCTGCTTTGCTACTTTGTTCTTCAACCTTTCTGATCTCACAACAGAGCATCATTCAATTAACCTGCGAACAAAGCATCACAAATTCTTCTAATCAGATATCCAGTATGCTTATAAAGATTGAGTCGAAGACTAATAGGCTACAAATGAAGAAGATTCCACCATTATTTACTAATCTAAAACAACACTAGTCTGAGACCACAATTTATCTAATTATCAAGTTCAAAATACTAATTTAAAAGTGGCTCTTATGACCTTACATTTCTCCTCTTATCCTAATGCTAAACCGCGCATTTGAGTTCTATGTAAAATGACTAGTCCAACTCAGAAACTGAGATCATCACTGATACATTGTCTTCAAATTTACACACAACTCCTGGATGGATCATGTCCATCATTTGACACTGACCAGCACTTGAAAATCTAAATCCAAGTCTTGGCCACACATTTTATATTCATTCATTCATTACTATGATACCTAGTGTCTGATCATTGTACATATATCTTTGGTCATTCAAACATGATTAAAAGATGCAAGTCATTTACTACACTACTTATCATGCCACAACAATTATACTTATCATGCCAAGTAAAACAAAACAAATAATTGCTTACACTTTGTATGAATCCCCTACATCCGAGTCTGTTGAGCCCACCGTGATGTTTTTCTATAACAGACGCAGATTGTAAGTGAGTCGTCGTAATCGAGCTAGCTCAATTATTCTTGGACTTCGACATGGTCGAGCTAGCTCAAATCCTAAATTACGCTGGATTCTCGTGATATCTTTTTAGGTCTGAACTAGCATCTTGTAAGCATAATACACAAAACTATCCCCTAAAACTGTTCTTGTTTTATTTAGTAAAAATATTCACCAAAATCTTGAGTCTTGACTATACTAAAAACGAAACTAAGAACTGGTGAACTACTATATAATTTAAGATATATGACATACCATCATCATCTTGGCCTCGATGTTGGAAACATCTTTATCATCATTCACACGATCATAAACATAGCGAAGCTTCCATGAATGAGTCTGCTCAACCGTAGAGAGTTCACAATCCACTTTGAAAAATCCAAGTAATTTGCTATCAAATTAATTCACACATTCATAATATTGGGCAAAAAGTTAGAATGTAACACGCTCAATTCCCCTGGAACTATCTTTACCAATTAACAATCAATGCGTGCTCATTACAAAGTCAATGCACATTATTAGAAAAGACATAACACGCTTAGCGAGATAAGATGGTACTTTGAATGCGAGCTTTAAAGTACTTGTGGCTTTCTTATTTGAAGTGTTTGAATCAAAACAAGATAATAAACATGAGAAGTGTAAGCTACCTGTGTAATCCCAGCCGACATAATTCGAAGTTCTTTAGCATTCCATTTCTTCCACTTCAGTTCCAAAACACCAGCATTAGCCATTCCTATACAAAAACATTCAAATGCATATCAATTTTTTTTAAAGAAGCCTCAAAAAACCAATACTCCAACCCTTTGCGTAACTCGTAAAAATCAGCAAGGTGTTCATCATGTACAAACAACAAGAAAATTTGGATCATCAATAATTTTCAGACCTAATTATGCAACATTCGAAAAAGTATAGTTATTCTTGCCTTGCAAATTTTGCCATAGCCAATGTATAGCCTGATCGCACCATACCAAACACAGTACTACCTGGTGGCGAGTTCAATTTCTGTTGAACTGAATTTTCCCTGGTATATTCAAGAGATGTCAGTTGATTGCTTCAGCTTTAGCAAGGCGCATTTCAATTTTAGTTGACATGACTTCATATCTGCACATTTCAGGCTTAATCTGCATGCCAAGAAGTGAAATCAAATTCAAATAAAACTCCAAAACTAACTTCATTCTTTATGCAAGTACGAAATAGCTAGCAAAATTCATTCTTTATCAAATAAAACTCCAAAACTAGCAGCAATATACCTTCCCAGTAAGGTCACCAACAACATAGTCCGTAGCAACATAATGAACAGCATAGTACCTCAAAAGTGATTATATAAAGAAGATTAATATCCATAAGTTTGTACTCAATATGATAAGCATAAGCAAAGGAAGTATACTTACCAGGGTTTGATATTCCCCCGGGTGGCTACTACCGCTTCAATTTGACCTGCACTGCAATCAGCTGCGTAACAAAATACAACGAAACCCAAACCACAAACATCCATAAAGAAAAACTGATTATATATATTAATACTGCCGGTTCACATAGATACATTATGATTCAAAGTTTTTAAGCACAACTTCCTGAGAGTCTTACTTATGCACAACTGCATAAGAATCTGCCTGAGATTCTTCCTTATGCACAAATGCATAAGAATCTACATGCTAGCATGCTAAGCACATGTACAAAAGTGTTCCAAAAAAAAGCAAAAAAAGTAGCACAACTGCCTGAGAGTCTTCATTATGCACAACTCCATAAGAATCTACATGTTAGCATGCACATCTACAAAAGTGTGAACATATATAAGAAAAAAAGATAAAGCCATATATGTTTGTTAATAAAGTGATTATCGAGCATTATATACGATGGCTGAGATATCTCCAAAAAAGTAAGTCGACCGCCGACCAGACTAGTCATTTTTGATGCACTTCTTTGGATGAAGCACGTACCCTCCAATTCCAACATCTTGAAAGGTTAAAACAAACGTGTTAGCTTTCAGGACTGGTTCATTTGGGAGGAAAATTTTGTCCACCATCACCTTTCCAAGATTAGATGGTACAATAAAGCCGTGACACATACGTCTCATGGCACCAGTGCACAGCCTACCAACAAAGAATAACTTCATCATCAAGGTTCAACAATGAACATGGAGGCATTTCATGCACTGCCATCGATGATCGACTGGTGAAGGTGTTTGAGCAGGTGAAGGTGTTTGAGCAAGTGAATCATTCTCGAATAGGAGAAGCCGAGTGACGTTGTGAACAATCTGCCGTTGTTTGATGCAACAACTGACCCTGACATCGCAGTTTGAATTTCCTTCACAATGTTACATACTGATCGTAAACCTATGATCAGAACCTCCACCTTGGTACTTAGCTCCTCCAACTGATGCTTGACATCTCCATCCTTGGATTTCAATTCTTGTACTTTGGCACGCGCAGGAGCAGAACAATCATATTGTGTACGAGTAACAGGACCAACAGCACGAACCCGTCATCTACATTCCTTCCCAAAAGCTTTAGTCACTACATCTATGTCTGGTATAGGAATACCCGCAGACTTTTTTCTCGTTGATATCTTCTTGCACCTTCTTAAGCTCATCCCCGCCATGTTGAGCATAACGAAGTGCATGTATCAGATATAAAATATATAAATGACTAGTAGATAGTATACATATGAGTACTAAAATTCAGATGAAACACAAGCTGACTCACAAAGTGTTTTTGCGCACTAGGTAGAATTGCCCCTCCCTCTTGAGTGTGAGCTTTAATCCTCACATCAGAGGTGGTGATTTCCACATTAGGATTCTCGCGCTCCTACCAATATAACGAGTCGATTTGTATGAATCAATCTAAAGAAGGATAAGACTAATCATAATGGACATATTTTGAGATTCATAATACTTAAATCAATATACATACCAGTTCACTTTGACCAAAGAATGAGGTTTACTGACCGGAGGTGTGAGAGTGGTCATATAGCCGTCGCTTCCTCTTGTGCTCAGCTCTACTTTCCGTTGTTTAAGAGTGTTTTCATTCAAACAGAATCCTATCCACTCCTCTTCAGGTACACCATGAGGAATATGTGCAATCCTTTCCTCATGAGTTGGATAGGGATCATAATAAGCATATCGTAACTCATGCTTGCGTCTCCTCCATATAGGAGACATCGACTTAACCACGTTAATCTTACAAGGCTCGGGTAAAGGATATACTTTCTGAGAAAAAGAGTTATTTAGAATGTATGTAGAGCTAGCTAATACATAATACATTTATGTCATCATTTTAGTGATCAAACCAGTAAGGAAAGAATCAAATCATCACCAAAAACAAAATATCTTAATAAAAAATCGTGAACAAAAATATGAACCTGCAGCCCTTCCAAATATCATCTTTGTAAGAATGGTGCACATGCTTCCATGTTTTAAATGAGATGGGGACATGAGTACGAGTCAAGGAACCTTTCAAAGCTTCCGTATTGTGTTGCATTTATGGAAATGGGAAGACCATTCTCATCTACTTCCACGCCATAAAAACTCGCAAAATAACAACCAAGTTCTATGTGAGAAAGAAGTTAAACCTATAAGGGATAGCCTTTGTCACTATACACATAAACATATCAAAAATGAAGCTATAAATAATGAGCAAGTGATAACACAAAATCGGAGAAAAGAGAACAAACAGAACCTATAAGATAATCCAGAAAAATATCCCTAATCACACACAGAGCTTTAAACCACATAATCGACACATATAAGCTTCTCTAAACTCTCATTGTTAGTAAGAGCTGACTGATAAATACTAGGAATTTCAATACTATCTATAGAGGAAGTCAATCCTTGCGATGAATGCAACACCAAAGACCACCCTTTTTCAGACACATCATTTGAGTAGAAAACTTGTGTCGCTTCAGATGCAAGAATAAATGGCTCATCCATAATTCAATTAATATTTTTCATCTTGGACAAGTTAACCTTTATCAATTTTGTAATTGCATTAACCTTGCACCCATTAGTCTTGTCTTCAACCTTCACCCAATCACAATAAAATACAGTTTCTTCAAATTCCATAAAATTCAGCTTGATAATCTTCCAAATGACTCCATAATATGTCATTTCTGTTTCCTTGTAATTTGTGTCTGTTAACTTCTTCTATAACTTGTAATAGCTTTTATCGACACACCACTGTTTTGTGAAACAACCAACCCCTCGTAATCTTCAGCACAGAAAGTAAATCCATTCACTTGGTATCTCTTATACGACTGCGCCTTGAAGAGAGGTCCATGCACTAGTCGCCAAAGTGTTGAGTTTACTTCATTAGCTTCTAACAACTGCAAGAGAACATGTGTGAAATCAAGGTAATTAGTAAAATATGAATTGTAATTACATAGATTACAGAAAGAGAGTCAAGGTACATAATTTAGGCTAATATGTTACCTCTTCACGTAACCACAAAAGAAAACTCTTTGAGGGACCGTTTCTATGACCATTAACATAGGATTCATACTTCCTACAATTAAAAGATAATTCAAAACAATTATATCGATAGACATATAACATCTCAAAGGTGTAAAATTAAAACTCTTTGCAACCATCGTACTTAAAACACTTAAAGGTGTAAAATTAAAAATTTGTACCTTTGCCAATCATCTAATCCATCATACTTAGAGAGAAGCCATTTGCGAGCTTGTTCAAACTGCACCTGAGTTAGAATAATATCCTTAGCTTTACTTAAAGGCATCTCATCAGCAAACTCATAGTCATCATCAAAAAATGCCCGGCGAGTATGCTTATGAGTACCATCACCATCCTTTGAAAGACCCTCCATGCCATATAAGCTTGCTTCTCTCAGCGTATACCCTCTTGCGATGCACCCATCAATATACCTTTTATTGCGCACCAACCCTTTGAAACCCTTCATTAACCTAAAAAGTAGTAATTAAACAACAAAGTCTGTTAGGACATGACAACACTCAAGCTATATACATTAAACAACATTATCAATTACTCAAGTTCTAGACATTACTCAGGTTATATATATATTAATTAAACAACAAAGTCAGTTGTAAAATTTTACCTCTCAAAGGGATACATCCACCTGAATCTCACCAGACCGGAGATTAAAGCTTCATCTTCTAGATGAATCATCAGGTAAATACTGATAACAAAGAACGACGGAAGAAAATGTTTCTCTAGAACACATATTGCTTCTACAAGGATGGCTTTTTCTTTTAGCAGATGTTCTCGGTTTACAACCTTCGTGCACAGAATGTTGAAAAAGATGATGATCCGGAGAAGAGAAACTCGTGGCTCTTTAGGTAGCGATGTTGCAGTATGAACCAGAAGCGGAAGCAAATGCTGCATTACTACATGGTAATCATGAGATTTAAAATTCCTTAGCTCCGGAGGATTAACACCGACGAAGTTGCGAAGATTTGAAGAGAAACCTAAGGTACCCTTAGATTCTTCAAAATTGTACAAAAGTCAATTTTCTCCTTCTTCGTCATCTCAAATGATCCTTTTTCCATTGTTGTTCTACCAGTCTCAGCATCCTCTTTCAACCACAACTTCTTTCTTATCCCCATATCTTCCATATCTTGACGTGCAGCAAGACTATCTTTTGACTTGTTGTTTCCCATCATACTATTCAGAAGATGCTCCATTATATTCTTCTCCGTGTGCATGACATCTATAATATGGCGAATCGCATTTGAACCCCAATTGGGCAAATCAAAGAGAATAGATCTTCGGGTGAACATAGAATGGTCATTAACCTCATCTTCAACATTGGCGTCATCTTCAAGTTCCTGAAAATAGATAACATAAGAACAAGGGTCAAGTTACTGAATTTCAAACGATTCAATATTGCACAAAAAATTCAATATAGGTTCAAATATCTTAACATGCTCATCACTGTAATAGAAAAACTCCGTACCTATATAGCATCCCTCTAGAATCAATCCATTTAAACAAAGTTTAAGCTAAGCAAACAACATAGCTCAATCTAATTAATCAAATGAAGACAAGACAGAGGACTAACCTTGAAGGTATCAGCTTTCCTTTTACGTTTGAGACTTGCTTGTGATGGTTGTTTTCTCTTGCCCTTCTTGGAAATGATTTTACCTACAATCTCTTGTATTTGCAGCCCTGTTAGTGGCCATGGAGCTGTACCATGCTCCACACGTCCATCAAAATTTGTCCTATCATCGCGATACTTATGCTTCGATGGTATCCATCTTCGGTGTCCCCTGTAGCAGATATTCTTAGTAAATGGCAGATAATCCGCAACAGTGCCTTCTCCACAAGTAGGAAAAGCACAATATCCATGAGTTACACATCCCTCTAAAGTCCCTAACGCTGGAAAATCGTGAATAGCCTACAACAACCGTTCTCTCATCAAAAATTCAGTTTTGCTGAAAGCGTCAAATGCTAGTACACCATCCCATAACTTCTTCAACTCATCTACCAATATTTCTAAATAAACATAAAAGTTTTTACCGGTGCTTTTGGGCCCGATATCAAGAACGACAACAAAGTGAATTCCCGCTTCATACACAACGAATGAGGCAAATTATAAATACAAATAATCACCTGCCAACAACTCGTGTGCAAGACCGAAACACCCATTCGGATTGAAACCGTCGATTGATATCCCAAGTGTAATATTCCTTGGTTCCTTGGCAAACTCTGGCGAAAAACTATCTCGCACATCGCTAAGTCAAGAATCGACGGGATGACGCATGACGTTTATATCCGACTTTGCTCTAGAATGCCAAGTCATTGCCTCCGCGATCCATGGTTCGATTGTAAAACCTTTTCACCCTTGTAATCAACGAAAAATGTCTAACCGTCTTCTCGAGAAATAGTAGTAAACTTCCTCTCATCATTAAAAACCTTCTTATACCTAGATTCTTGACAAACAAGACACTACACCAGCGATGCATGATCCTTCCAATACAAAACACGCTCATTTACACATGCATCGTATGTTATATAATCCATTCCTAGATATTGGATCATCTTTTTCACTGGTACTTAGATGGCGAGTATTCTCTTCGGAAGCAACTCCTTCATCAACTCTAAAATTGCATTCATACCATTATCGTAAAACCCATATTGTGTCTTTATGTGATTCAACTTGATAGAAGCATACAATGTTGTCACTCCTTTAGGACACGGCGGATACAACGGTTCTTTTGCACGCTCATAGACAGATTCCTTTTTCTTTCTTTTCCTATTTCCAGATCATTATGAACCCCACTATCTATTCTAATATTTTCATCTACTACAAAGCAGCACCATCATCCTCAACAACATCTCCTAAATTTTCACCCCCACCTATAGCAGGGATCAACAAATTACATCTCCTACATTAACATTCTCAGCTTCTAACTTTTCCCCATGAAAACGCCATGTCGTGTATGTAGAAAGAATACCATACTTAAGCAAATGCAATGAAATTTCACTAAGGGGCCCCAATCCTTTACCATTCTTACATCTACTACAAGGGCATGAGAATAAGGTATTTCTGCCACCATTTATATTAGCAAACTCTATAAATGACCTAACACCTTCTATGTACTGAGCAGACTTACAAGGACATTTCAACCATCCCTTATCAACCGTAGATGACATACCCTAAAGACAAATATCTATGTTAAAATTCAGAGTATATGTACATTACATCAATACAAAATCAAAGATCATATTTTGATATGATATCTACTACAACTCTAACATGTACCTATGAGAATTTGATATGTACACAGCATAAGATTAATCAAAAGAATACTATCATTTAAAACTATACTAAATCCATTACATGAAATTGAGTCCCCGCGGTAGGGTTGCCGAAGCCCTTAGGTTAACGACAGAAACATCCCCTCAACAAAGAGAGAATGAGCTACAATGAGCTTTTGCGATTCACCACTATGACCATTTTTATCATGCTCAATGAGATTCTATCAAAATAGAAATCGGACTTACAAAAATTATTAAGTTCAGACCATACAAACTTATAAAAATCTTTAAGTTCAGAAATTATACAAAATTTCTAAGTTCAGACCATACACCTTATAAAAACTTCTAAGTTAAGAGATTATACAAATTTTCTGTAAGTACACCAATTCAATTCTAACATGTAGCTTCAATCAATCCTAGTGGTAGGGTTGCCGAATCCCTTAGGTTAACGACAGAAACATCCTCTCAACAAAGAGAGAATGAGCTACAAGTAGCTTTTGCGATTCACCACTAGGACCATTTTTATCATGCTCAATGAGTTTCTATCAAAATCAAAATCTTATAAAAATTCTTAAGTTCAGACCATACAACTTATAAAAACTTCTTAGTTAAGAGATTGCACAAAATTTCTGTAAGTACACCAATTCAATTCCAACATGTAGCTTCAACTGAATCCTAGTGGTAGGGTTGCCTAAGCCCTTAGGTTAACGACAGAAACATTCTCTCAACAAAGAGAGAATGAGCTACAAGTAGCTTTTGCGATTCACCACTAGGACCATTTTTATCATGCTCAATGAGATTCTATCAAAATCGAAATCGAACTTACAAAAATTATTAAGTTCGGGACCATACAAACTTATAAAAATCTTTAAGTTCAGAAATTATACAAAATTTCTAAGTTCAAACCATACAACTTATAAAAACTTCTAAGTTAAGAGATTATACAAATTTTCTGTAAGTACACCAATTCAATTCTAAAATGTAGCTTCAACTGAATCCTAGTGGTAGGGTTGCCGAATCCCTTAGGTTAACGATAGAAACATCCTCTCAACAAAGAGAGAATGAGCTACAAGTAGATTTTGCGATTCACCACTAGGACCATTTTTATCATGCTCAATCAAAATCTTACAAAAAATTCTTAAGAGTTTCATCAAAATCAAAATCTTACAAAAATTCTTAAGTTCGATGAGATGCCATACAACTTATAAAAACTTCTTAGTTAAGAGATTGCCCAAAATTTCGTAAGTACACCAATTCAATTCCAACACGTAGCTTCAAAATCCTAGTGGTAGGGTTGCTTAGGTTAACGATACACCTTTCATTTCATCCTCCACAATCAACAATATTTTCTTCAATCAAATTCATCTCACATTCAAACATTCTCTCAACAAAGAGAGAGTGAGCTATAAGTAGCTTTTGCGATTCACCACTAGGACCATTTTTATCATGCTCAATGAGATTCTATCATAATCAAAATCAAAACAGTTGGATATACCTTCTTAGTTTTCCTAAACCAATTCTCACAAAGTCTTCTTCAAACTCTAATGAACTGAACTTCAGTTCTTCAATCTTGACAAACCTAGACATGGAAAAAAAAACATTAGATTCAGATAAACAACAAACCATAAAATGGAAATTATCTCTTTGAAAATAACCACAATAATTTCATAGTTGATATACCTTTTTGCAGTTCTTCCCCAACCAACTCGACTAGTTCTTGAATCTTGACAAACCCTAACATGGGAAAAACAAAGGGGGTATTAGATTCAGATACACAACAAACCATAAAATGGAAAGAAAAATAAAATAAACTGAATCGATTCACAAAAGCTTTTGGGAAATCGAAAAACTGAAATCAAGCATTAAACCCTAAAACGAAAACTTAAATGGAACCCTAGGATTCGATAAACTTAAATCAAAATCTCTAAATCCTAGAAATGAAATCTCCGAAACCCTAGAAATCATTGAAACCCTAGAAATCGAAATCTAAAAACCCTAAAAACATCCTCAAAAATTGTACTGTATACGATCTACACGATGATGGAGATGGAGAGGAGATGGAGAGGGAGATGAGAGCTAATTACTCGTTTATCGAGATGGAGATGGAGATGGAGGAGAGGGGAAGGACATGGGGAAGGAGAGCCTCTAGCCCTCTGTTTGGCTAAGAAAAATGAGGATAGAATTCAAACTAAGAGGGTGGGATATACCCTAGACTTGGATTAAGGGTGGAAATAAAAACCGTAGTCTTGACCGAAATTTGACTGGGGCGTGTTTATCAGCTCTAGTGTCACGACCAAGCAAGCGGTTCACACGCTTGAACTGAGCGCGGTTGCAATTCGCAACCTCCCATGTGAGGTTAAAAAATTCGAAACTGCAAAAAACCGTTGCGAAATATTAGCGGTTGCAATTCGCAAGGGAAAATTCGCAACAGACAGTAAGCCATTGCAAATCTTTGTTGCGAAATCCTAAAAATGGTGTAGTGATTGGATGATGATGATGAGACAGATGTTTTCTTTCTACTATCAATATTAGGATCTAACTGTAATACCTTGTTACCCTTGGATCGAAGCCCTTCCATTCATTGCCGGAAACATTGCTTATTTAACTTCTTGCTCTGATACCACTGATCTGTTTCTGGACCCCAATATGATATATAGAGAATAGGCTACACAAGTAGAATAAAATAACTAACAGATTGCAATAGAAACGTTTTATCTTTATTGCTTGTTTTGAAAGAACAATACAATGTTTTCCATTAAGCTATTTTCTGCCCTAGGAATTGTACCCTTGTTCTTCTTTTTCTCTAGAATTTTCTTACTAGTATTTTCTCTAGCAATCTCTAGTTTTTCTCATATCCTACACAGGTACTAAACTACACCTTATTTATAGGTTGAGTTACTTCTAAATATTAGTCTTTTATGAAGGGAAACTGCCCTATGTTTGTAATCTTCTAAAAATAGGTCTCATTCTAGGATTAAGAAACTACTTCTAGAATTACTAGGACTAATTCTCTTGTATACAGACTTGGGTATAGGGTCTTTTGACGGGCCTATACCTAAAAAACTGATCACTCAGACTCAGTTTATTTTTTTCACTTTCTCTTCGCTTTGTAAATCAAATCACATCATCACCAGCAGCAATCAATCAACATCGTCACCAGTATAGTAGCAAACCAACAACCGAAGGTGAGACTAGGAATCATTGTAATTACTAATTAGGGTTTTGTTTCCTAAGATTGATTTTGGGTTAGCTTATTTCGATTGGGTTCTTAATTCTTATTTCAATTTTGTTTCTTCTTCGCAGCAAGCTGCAATATTACATTACCATCAACTGAAGTCGTAGTATATGAAGTAGAAACTGCAAAGAAAATAAGTCTGTAACTGTAATGTAATGTTCATTATATTTTATGGTGGGTAACCCACCGCCCACCCGATCCAACCCACCGTAATGTGGGTCGGGTGAAAACCGACCCATTGTAATGTTGGGTTGGTTGCGGGTGACAACTTCAGTTACCCACCATCAATGGGTTGGTTGGTGGGTGAGGCCAAACCCGACCCAATTCAACCCATGTGCGGCCCTAGATGGGATAAACATTGAAGTTTTTTAGAGGCTATAATAAATTATTCTGAATCATTTTTTAGCTAGGTTTTTAAAATTTGGGAGTGCCGAAGGACCTCAGACCTAAGCCGCCCTAGTTCCGTTATATGTGCATGCGTCCTGTCACAATTTTAAAGAAGGCGTCGCTTTTAGCTAGTGGAGGAACATAATGGGATAAGACCTTGCCCTGAACTTATAGGGTGTAGCCCACACATGTGGACCAAATTAAGTTAGTAGTTGATCTAATTTCTTTAACCAAAAAAATAAGAGAATAAAAAACCAAAGGGTAAAGAAAACGTATAAAAATGTAAACAGTACTAAATCTTATAGAAACAAATTGTATGAATGAAATATGAACATTCATTTTCAGCCCCACTTTTGTGTGTGAGTTGATTCGTCCACTCACTTTAATCAATTGTTATAATCAATAGTACTTATGTTAAAGGAAAAACCATTGATGTTGTTGTGGGGATCCCTTTGGTTAATAAATTTGACATAACAGTTTAGAGGAGAACCAACCAAGACCACCGACGAGCGGTAATCATAATGTTGCCGTGCGTAGCAATGTCAGCATCCTCAGGCTTCTTCTTTCCTTGGTATATTATGTATAACGGATTATAAATTTCCATCTCATCGCAATAAGAAACAATCGACATCTTCACTTAAACCCCTGTTCACACAACAGACAGAACATGTTCAATTTAAAAGTTCTTCATCTCTTAGCATAAGTTCTTCATCTCTTAGCATAATAACCTTGTACACAAAAAAATTGGGATTGGGAAAGCGTCAAGTCTTGCAAAGAGTTCATTATCTTTAAGCATGTAACACCAAATGTACGGAAATCACCTGCCTAGAACGAACACTTGAAGTCAGTTTTTCCGAAAGAATTAATGCAAGTAAAATTTGTAGAAGGTAACTAGGTAGCAGGTAGTATGCTCCTCTTTGGTTTCTAACACTTGAAGTCAGTTTGTGATAAATTACTATCAATCTGATTCAAAATATCGATCGATGATATAATACACCTAAACTCTAGACAATTTAGCAAAGAATGTTTCCTTCCATTCCTCACTGATACTAAATTACATTTGAGAACTCTGAAAATGACTAATAAAGCTCTATAAACAGCAAATGATCCTGAAATTACATCGTAGTATATTTCTGTATAAACATGCGGCTCAGCTCTAACCCCGACTCAAATTCTCAGAAGTAGGCCAACACAACACTGGAGAGGGTAAAAATTGGGATCCGTACTAAGGAATCATAATTCTTCAGATTTACCACGAATAATCCGTTGAGACAGTAGCTGAAGAACTTCTTGGTGAGGCATGTTTAAACATAACCGTGGCAAAAATGCTCGATTTTCTTCTTTCGTGTTCTTTCACTAGAACTGCAGCAAATTCATCAAGTTTCTCCAAGTTTGTTGTCGCCACCAATTTCTTCCCACGGAATAGTACTGATTCAACATTTTTTTGTTTAAGCATTGCCTCTGATACTTCCAATAGTCTTCTCCCATCAATTGACACTGTATTCGGGTTCTTCCTGAGCGGGCTTCTTTGGGGACCAGTCATTCCATTATTTCCTTGAATTCGGACGTAATTCTCTGTTCTGTATTCTCCGAACGCCATCGAAACCGCTTGATCAACCTATATAACATGAGCCAAAGAATACATTTAGGACATTTTCACAATGGAAAACAAGAATATCTAAAAGGTCAATTTTGTCATTAAAATAAGTGGCAAACGGTTGGTAGTTTCTAAAGCGTATTCTAGTCATTTGAAATTAACCGTTCCTTATTCATGTTTAATTTCTAACTGTCAGTAAAGAATCGATTATTACCGTATCGGAAGCTCCTTCTCCGGCGATTTTGAGAAATCCAGCAGAAGAAAGTGTATTTCGGTCACCGGAATCCGACTCGCCGTTTCCCAAAGAAACAACCAGTAAATCCTCAACACTATCACAATATGGAAACTCTTGTTTGTTATTAAGCACATGTGTAATTGCTGCAGCCGCAGGATTATTCATTGCCAAACCCCCATCGACAGCCATTATCTTTGTTTTCTTATCAACTGATTTCATCTCAAAACCACCATTAACCGTTGGATCTGAAGAAGTAGCCACACAGATTTCCCTCATCTTGAAATCATAACTGTCGTTTTCTAAGCCGTCGGCTCTCGAAAACAAAAACGTTGCTCTTGTTTTGAAATCAAAACAAGGAATCAAAACCGGTTTCAATGTGTCTTTCAAAGTACATTCACCGAAAATATGTCTGAACATTTTCTCCATTTTCGCCGATGACCGAAACAGCTTTCCGAACATCCCACTGGAAGAATTACCCGAATTGTTCAACCGTTTACGATTTTTCACTAGAAACTGCAACGCTTCGGTGGCCTTTAGCAACGGTCTTCCATCTTTGCCACGGGTGAACAACAACGCGATGAGAATTCCACCGATTCCTGAGCCGGAAGCAACATCAAAGTAATCAGCAACACGAGCATCTGAATTCCTTGTTATGTTCATGAGTTTGGATTCTAAGTGACATAAAGATTTTGCAGCCAGAATTCCGTCTGTAGAACCGACACCATCAATTGAGAGCACACGAACTTTACCCACATCGTGTTTGTTGGCTTTGAGTGTCTCGACTAAATCTTGTACTGGTAATTTTGAGTTGGTTTGTTTAGAATCGAAGAGGAATTTGTTTTCGAGGATTGAAAAGATGTCGTTGGTGAGTTTGTCGATGTCGAAGTGGTTTGATGATGAGTCGCTCATCATTGGTGAATACACTTCTGCCATTGTTGCAAAAATTTAACAAAATTTCTAAAGAGAACAAAAGTTTAAACAGAAATTGAAATTTGATTTTTCTGTGATGATGATGATGGAAATGAGTTTGATGCGGTTTATTATATAGTGTGGGGAATTCGAAGAAGTGTGTACTCTAGCACTTGGAGTTCATGCGCATTTTAGATGGCTTCCTTCATTTTTTTATTGTTAACCAAAAATATTGACTGTATTTTTTAAAGTGCTGACCACCTTTTTGTCGCCACTGCGCAGTCTTGTGTTTTGTTTGCTGCATTTTCCTAAAAGATTCGTGGAGAATATTTTTTACTTTACCGCTTTCTTAAAAGGTTTAACTAAAGATCGTCGATCTTCTTTGTCTGGGGTGCAAATGGATTTCGTGGATTTTTAAGATTCTATCGATAGTGCTTACGATCTCATTTGTTGATCCTGATTCATTTCAAATTTACCAATCTAATGGTAATTTTTTGAAAAATGATACAGATCACCCAAACCAAAATTCATCTGCGCTGAATTCGAACAATTTGCATATCTATTTTTAAAACTTGCTTGCCTGCCATTAATCGACATCCATGTTAGTCTAGCACGGAAAAACCAGGGAATGCCATTGAATTTGCTTGTTTCATCTCTCTCTCTCTCTCTCTCTCTCTCTCTCTCTCTCCTGGCCTGACTTCATGTCGGCGGCTTAACTCTCTCTAGTTTCTACTTTGTCTTTTTCCCCAACGGTACTTATAACGGTCACATTTGGCGGAAAGTAACCGGATGTTCTAACCGGAAATTCAATGAAGCACAAATTAGTCACTCTACCATGTCAATGCAACCCATGCAATCACCTCAATCATCACAACTCGAGCTGCAATCTCACATTCATCAAGGAAATTTATGACTTTGATTTATCGAAATCACACAAATCACATATCTCTCAAAAATCTCTTAAACCTCACAAATCTCTCAACTCACACAAACACTTGACCCTAATCTCTGGAAGTTCAAGAAGATCTAGTAGCCCGCTCAAAGACACAAACAAACACAAATTCACCCTTCTCAAATCCAAACTCAGCCTCTCTTTTCACTCAATCGGCTTGATGCTTTTTGCTTCTCATGCCACCGACAGTTCACTTCTCGATTCACGAACTCACAAATTCTATTTCTTTGATTTCCATGAGATTCGATTTTGAGGTTTCTCTGTAATCAGTGGAGATGGAGAACCTTAGAGTACTTGAGGTTCTTTTATTTGCACACACAAAAGCCTTATCTTTGCACAGAATTGTATGATGCTAACTGATAGACTTCTACCTCTATATGGTTATGGTGAGAAATCTCTATGCTCCCTAATTCACCTTTCTAGTCACATTCAATTCTATTGCACTATCACAAATCAAAAACATACTACCAGGTGGAAAAACCCCTTTGTCTACCTAGGAACAATCATAATCATCAAGAAGATAACACTTCATTATATATACAACCTCATCAAAATCCCCTCTGAGACCTGTCTTTCTCAGGTCTTCAATAGTAGATCCAAAATCAAACAATCAGACCACTCAATCATACATAAAAAAGTAAGCCAAACTACCCTTAGCTACATAACAACCAAGATAAACATCATCCCCATTCACACCAACATTAGACACATAACAAAGACCAAAACTACCGACAATTTCATACCATATCCAAACAACCACAAAAATTCTAATTCCGTTTGTTCTCCAAAACACACAAAGTATAAAAACCCAAAAAGCATTATCTACAAATTCACTGCTTAAAACTGAATTGCAAGATTACCCACACTAGCATTGCTAATCCCACCCATTTATGGAACGACTTTCGGCCTGACACGAAGAAAATTTACCTCTGGTGTAGGAACTGCAAAACAACATCATCCGGCACATCATTGGAAGCAGTCATCTCACACGGGAGCCAAAGAGGGAAAGATCATACGCAGCCTCTGCCAATTGCTGCATCTCTGGAGCCAACAGAAGACAATTGGGGAAGACTACAGCGCCACTGGGATAGCCAATTCGATCATTCTCTCTAATTCTACTCTTAACAACAGCAGGCAGGCGCGAGAATAGAATCCTTGATTAGCACCCCCACCCACAACCTGCTCCTCTCCTACAAGAACAACACCCTCCTTAACAATAAAGCGCCCCTTGTCAGGGGTGAACGGCATACACCACCCAACCTCTTTAGCGACTTGGTTGAGGCGATTGAGAACTAAATACTTTAGCCTTGGAGAGGTCATGCAGTGTTGGTATTGCTGGCTTGTCATGTGTTGTTGGTACTACTGGCTTGACATACTCTTCACCAGATTCTTCATGCATACCAGAAAGAGCTTCTTCACCACGATTTATTTTCATCACCTGGCAATTCAGATTGTAAGAGAAATTCAAATCAATGCCATCTTGGTATCTAACAATCCTACTAAAACAAGTCGCAAACTCTACTATCAACTCCCAGAAATCAAAATCTATCACAAAATACCCAATAACTTTTACCTGGCTTGCATGCACTTCAAACCGGGGCTTCTTGTAGCAGGGCTCTTCACTGGCACCTCGATTTGTAGATATCGCAGGCTGATCATCCTGACTCACATATTCCATGTAAGCTTGATCTCGTTTCGACATCGCCGTAGTCTTAGGAAATTGTTCAGTAAAAACAGAAATTGGGAAGGGGAAGCTACAGAGTTGCTAAATAGGAAGACAGAACTGTTCCTCTCCGTTAAAGCTCTAGGAATGAGAAGACCAAAGGTTAACACATCACAACCGTCCAACTTCTCTCCTAGAAATCAGTTTGTGGATATCTCGGAGAACTCCATACCTAGTCATCCCAGGCAGAGACCTATAGAACGCAAGCCCAAACTCATCGGTAATGCAGGGGCGGCATCGGACACTTGGCAACAAGTTGGATTTTGGTCTTTCAATCCGGTTTACCTGTTTCTTGGAGGTGGAATCTCTTACCGACCATGGAGATACTGACCCTACACCATCACCAAAATGGTGCTCAACAAATTGAAGCAAGGGGTTTGCAATTACTCAGGCCCATGTATCAGGTATGGTAAAACAATTGGTTCAAACCAGGTAAGATGCATAACCCTCTCCTCTTTTGTTATTATTACACCGTAATTCAAAAATATAAGAATCTTAAATTACATCTCTTATACCATCTCCTTGATGGAAATCCACTAGGTTGACCTATCATAGGATGAACACCACACATCTCACACACAAAATCAAACACCCAAATATAAAACAAACAAAATGGAATATTAGCCTGACACAAAGCATAGGTCACTATCCCGTTTTAGAGTACACCTCCACTACACCCACGACCGTAGTTAAAAATTTGACCAAAGCTCAAGCCTATCGGGAACTAGATATCAAGGTTGTTCAATTTACTTTTACATTGTCATTTACTACTTGCATCACGGAATTGGTTTTGGTGAAGTACATTCCTACGGTTATGCTCCCTAAGATTGCTAGTAGTTCAAAGCAACATCAACCTCAACAACAATGGGTGGGTTCCTCTTAGCGGTCAATGCTCGATTGATGCATGGTCGCTATCTTATAACACAGGACTTTCTTTCATCGTTCATCTTTCTTCATTATAACCAACTGCAACAAAAAAACAAATTGTACTATCTGCAAAATGTCAAATTTCATTTCAAAATTCAAATTAAAGCTGATCCAAATAGCTTTCAACCACAACCAAAATTCAAAACCACACTCTATATATCGCCTTTTTACAAACAACCCCATAACAAACCCGTCTTTTTGCAATCTCATGGCCTCTTCCTCGGGAACTAAAACCTCTGAAAGTATTGAAAACCTTGTAAAACAAATGAACTCATCTTTAAACATACCAAGACTTATTCCCAAAAGTGTTTGTCAATAAAGCCAACATCCTACCAAAGAAGAAGATAGATTGGCAATGGGTCTACATTGGGAGGTTGTGCACATGCAAAGTATCATATGAAACAAAGAAATATCAAGATTCATCAACAACAACTGGGAATTACAAAGAAATGTTGAAATTTCTCTATGGAAAAAAGAAGAAACTACTATCAAATCAGTTAACTAGCGGTGAAGATTATAAGGTTTTCAGGAAAGGGGTACAAGAGGAATTTTCGATAAGCTCATTGTCCTAACAGTACTGGCGGACCCGATTTCATAGATGAAGCAAACTTCTACAAAGTCTGCATCTGGGTTCTAGTCAAAAGAATCCCAACCCACATCGTTCTGACATAAGAAACTTGATTGGACCAGCAGGAATCTATCAAGGATCTAAGAAAGCGTATGGAAGAGATGATGATGAGAAAAATCTGGAAGTTCAAATTACTATAGATGTTACTAAAGCTCTAAAATATGGTATTGATGCTCACGAAGATGAAAATACCTCTCACTGGCTTGAATTAGCTTATGCTTTGAATGGTATTGCATTCTGTAAATTTTGCAAAATCCTTGACCATCCCGGTCCAATGTGCAATCAAGAAAAAGAAAATCGCAGCCAACTTCAACTAATGAGTATAATTCTATTTCTGGGAACTCTCTCTCCTCTCATACCACCACTCCCACTCCGTCCAACAAAAGTCTCACTCCTTCCGCAACCCCCAAAAAACCACACACCATCCTACATTACTCTGATAAATCAGGAGAAGAAGAATTTGCTTTTAAGATGAGAGAAGCGCAGCAGCAGACTCTTCTTCGAAACCATTGTGAAGAATTGGATGGACCACCCCAATACCTGATTTTCCAAGCTGGGTTAGACAAACCTATCGAAGGAAACATCCCAAATACCAATCCGAAGCCATAGCCCCGAGAAAAAACACAAGAAACTTCTAGAAAACCACGTAAGCAAAACTTCTCAAGGAAGAAAGAAAAATATTAAAGATCTTTTGCTAAAAGAGCTACAAAACAATGACAACCACTCAGGAACTAGAGGAAACATTAGATCCATGATCATTTTCCCAAAAATTGATAACAAGATCGAATACCATTTTGGCTGGACTTCGAACTACAAAACCATACCTCACTAGGTGACATTCAATCACGGATGAGGAAGTTCATAACAAACAGAAAAAACTCTTATGGGAAAGGAGAAGAAGTGAGAGGAACCTAAAAGCCGTCGATCTTGATCATCATCCCAATTTGGTTGATCCAAAACGGAAAATTTTCACCTATCTAGCCAGCCCCAGGATACCAAGAGATGAAATGGAATGAGCACCGATCTGCTAAGAGGAGTAATACCCAACACTCCCATCGGATGAAGAGCAAATGACCAGACAACACTACTAGTAATCTGGAGGAGCAAACACAAACCGAAATCAACCGGGTAATATATTTAAAGCTTGATGTTAAATTCCATATTCATGTCACCATAAGTATGAGGATTGATTACAAAACTTTAGAGAACCACAAAGCTAGGTTAACATCCTTAAATTTAGGATACACAATCATTATTTTCACCTACCCTATTATATCATATTTCTGGCAATTCTACTCAATTATAGCTTGGAACTGTCAAGGTTTAGGACAAGATGACACTACTAGGTATCTAAACAGCATGCTAAATAAACATAATCCGAGATCGATCCTCTTTCTCTCGAGACCAAACAACAATCTAGAAATCTAAAGAAAATCCTTGGAAACATAGGAGTCACTAACTTTTGGTTTGTTGAACCAAAAGGCAAAGCCAAGACTCTTTGGGGGACTTGTTTTGGCTTGGAAGACCAACCTAGATGTCACTATTGAAGACTTCTCTGATTATCATATTAATGCAATCATTAAACCTCAAAGCATGGAGATCCTTGGCTTTTTACTGGTTATTATGGCGGCCCTTTTACTACTAATGATAAATCGCATTCCCGGAAAATGATTGAAAATACTCATGTCAATTAACACTTTACCTTGGTTGATCATGGGGGATTGTAACTTTGTTCGCATGAACATGAGAAATTTAGTCAACATCCAATCAATCAAACTCTGAAGCCGATATTTTCCCCGAGCAAGATTGAAGAAGCAAATCTCTCTGATCGAGCTACACCGAATGTCCCTTTACCGGACAAACAAAAGAACCGGTCATCAACTCACAGAACAAAGATTGACAGAGGTCAGCAAATGAAGCTTGGCTAGACAATCAACCCAATACCACCATCTCAAACCTTACAGCCCATTGGCTCTGATCACAACCTAATCATCCTCAATACCAATCCCAATTGGAAACATGGACAAATCCCCTTGATTTTTTGGTCCATGGCTCAATCATGAAGATTGTAAAACCATTATAGCTGACTGCTGGAGAACAACTCATAAAGGCTCCTTAGCCATAAAAATAGCAAGGAAGTTAAGGGACATAAAAGTCTGGCTGAAGAAATGGAACAAAGATGTTTATGGCAACATTAAGACTAATCTAGAAAAAAAGCATAAAATCATCTGACCGTTAACTAAAACCAGTTTAAACCAAATAGAGGTACTGAGCTCAAAGCAAGAAGATGGAGAGGGTAGAACATTGGCAACATGTTCAAGAAGCCTTTGGAAGACTAAAAGCGAGATCAACACATCGACCGGGGAGATAGAAATACGGGATACTTCCACATTCTTTGATAAGAAAAGATACGGAAGAAATAAGATAGATTCCATACAAAAGGGGATGGCTCTTGGATACAAGACAATGCGAAATTACCAACATTTTCACAAGTCACTTTTTCGGATATGGCTCTTTACTAACCCATTCACATTAATCCGTTCATCCTTCAACTCATTCCCACCACCATTATCGACCAGGAAAATCATACTCTTATCGGAACCCCACAACTGTTGGAAATCAAGAACGTTCTCTTCGGTATGGATGGAGATAAAGCCCCAGCCCCAATGGATTCCCCCAAACTTCTTTCAAGCCAACCTGGAACATTGTTGGGGAAGATATTATTCACATGGTCCAAGAGCTTCTTCACAACTGGACATCATCTCAAGGAGATGAACTCAACTTTCATATCCCTCATTCCCAAGACTGAAAAACCTACCACACCAGCTCAATTCGGACCCATCTCCCTCTGCAATACAACCTACAAAATCATTTCTAAACTTATTGCCCGAGAGACTAAAACCCCTTCTATCCAAGCTAATATCCCCATTTCAATCACCTTTATCCCCGGAAGACAAATCTCGATAATATAGCTATAGCCCATGAAATCATTCACCATATGAATACCGAGAAGGGGGAAAGGAAACAATGGAATAATGGGCATAAAGATAGATATGGCAAAAGCCTTTGACAGAGTTAGTGGAATTTTACTAAGAGTTTTATCCCAAATAGGATTCAGGTTCTCATTGGTGTAATCTAATCCATCAATGCATCTCCACCACTAGCATGGTACATTCTAGTCAATGGATCACCAGGAAAATTCTTCAAACTCTAGAGGCCTACGGCAAGGAGACCCTCTATCCCCATATTTATTTCTCTTCCGCATGGAAGCTCTCTCCAGGATATCGACTCACGGTTTGAGTCCCAACAACAACTCAATGGAGTCAAAATTTGTAAGGATGCTCCAGCTATTAATCATCTTCTCTTTGCGGATGACTGCATGATATTCTGCAAAGCAAATATACAGGAATGCAATAATCTCATACATGTCTTCAAAGAGTTTGGAAAGTCATCAAAGCCAACTAATAAACTTCTCAAAATCTGCATCTTCTTGAAAGAAAAACACATTTGAGATATTGCTGACAATATAAGTAATACTATGAAGGTTCAACGGATTAACACATCCTCGATACCTTGGATCTCCGCTCTTCACTACCAGGAGTAAAATCCAAGCTTTCAAACCATGTGTGGACAAACTTAAATTTAGATTGGGTGATGGAAAACAAATCTCTCAACTCTTTGGGAAGATGACAATGATACTGATCATTAACCTCCACAACTAGCATATATCGGATGAACCGCTTCAAAATCCCAAAGGCTACTTGCAAGGAGATCAATGCAATCAAAGGGACTTCTTCTGGAATAAAGATCAAGATAAATCGAAAGGAGTTTATTATTTTGCTTGGGATGCTGTTAACAAACCCAAAGAGTTTGGGAGGTTTGGGTTTCAAGAATATGGAAATTTTCAATATGGCCATGCTTACTAAGATTGCTTGGAGACTAGTCTCGGGCCGATTCTTTATGGAGCAAAGCACCATGAAGGCCTCCCATTATCCCAACACTTTGAAGTCTTAAGATTAGAAACCAAACCAAAAGCACTTGACTCTTGGATCTGGAAGGGAATACTGGAAGGAATAGCAATGCTTCAACAGTACTACATTTGGAAGGTGGGCAATGGCTTGAAAATTCACATTTGGAATGACGGATGGATTCACAATTTTTCGGAAGACTCATAAAACCTGCCCTTTGCCCAAACAACCTCAACAATGTAAACCAACTTTTCAACACCAATGGAGATTGGGACACTTCTATCCTAAACCAATGGTTCACACCAAACTCAAGCCCTCATCCTTCAAACCCCTCATAACCATATTGAGCGGGGATCAAGTCGAATGGTCTCTCACCACCAACAAAAAATTTCTGTCAAGTCCTTATATGATAAGCAGATAAGAGAAATATGCTATGGATATTCAAATAGCCCCTGGAGTAAAATCTGGAGTCTTGATACCAATCCAAAGCAATCCAACTATTCATCCGGAAATGTGCTCACAAGATTCGCACAATGCCAAAAACAAAACTAGCATCCTGAATTACATTGATCCAATATGCTCCTTTTGCAAGAATGGAGAAGAAGATATAACACATGTCTTAATATCCTGCCCTGCTGCCTCTGAAGTTTGGAAAAGGCTATTTGGAGAACACCATAATCTATTCACCACCTTCCACTCCTTCCATGACTGGCTAAACACTCCGTTCCGGAACAACAATAACACTAAATTGGAATGACACATATGCAACGATATGCTGGTTCATATGGAAAGCAAGATGTGATTGGGCCTTCATAAAGATTACCCCAACAGCCAATGCCACTGCTCAGGAGATTACACAACATTTATGCAACCATTCCAGGATTCACCACAAACCTGAGCATATCATGAATAATCTCTACTACCAGTTCAACAATACCAATTACTCTCAAGAGAATCATAATCAACACAAACTTTTATCTGATAAATTTGGAATCACTATTAGCATGCATATTGATCCTGCTGATCTCTACCAGGCTAATAGTGAAACACATTCTTTTACTAACTATTCTCTTGTTGCTATGACCTTCTCAGGTAAATGTATGGGAACCAGAAACTACAAGGACTTTACAACTGGAATCGCAGAGCGTAACGATCAAGCGAGGAGCCTGAACTAGCACTCTCATGGGGAAAAACAATTCAGCAAGCCAACATCACTTTTGCTGCTGACACTAGTACAACTTGGGGATTCGGTCCCGGTTAACCTTGTCACGGGGATGTGTATTCCCGTGACCAAAATATGTACGGTTTCTAAATAACTGAATATTTTCTTTTTAGACACGAGATTTAGTTTGGCGCGTGTCTAAAACAAGTATCGAGCTTAAGTTTAGGCACGGATTTTAGGTGCTCCGTGTTAAAAGTCGGTAAGGGCTTCCCACGATCTAAGTTCTCTACTACTCCCACGATCATCCAAGTTCTCTACCTATCCAGTTCGTCTCATCTCTCTCTTGTCAAGTGGAGTTCAGTTACCTCTTTCTATTTATTCACCATAATAATATCTCTAAGATGCATGCTTTATTCGAAACAATTTTGGCCGAGATGATTCTCTTCCATTTCGCCAAAATTAGGGCTTCTTATAGGAACTGTGGAGATATGTTAAGTGTGCTGGTGGTGTGAAAGTGGATTTTTTGTTGTAATCTGATCTTGGATTCTCGTTGCTGTCATGATGAAGCGAAATTTTAAGGTGAAAATCAATTCTTTCTCTTCTGGGTCTTTCATGTTAATCTAATTTTTTTACCTTAATTTTTATTCTAACTTCGTTTTGATTTCGCTTCTCTAATCACTGCGAACCCTAGATATAAAATTGGGTTCTGAATTGTTTCGATTAATGTTGAATTCAAAGAATTGTGTTGCATAAACATAAAGTGTGTAGGGTACACTCAATGTGCGAATGATTAGAATGTTAGTCTCGTTTTTCCCCTTCTCAAGAATATGGATCTCTATATTCTCTCTGTTTCTAGTTATTATGTATCAGTTTATTAGTTTCAGAAATTATGAGTTTTATTAGTTTCACTGGAAGCTTAAAATTGTTATAGTAATTATGTATCCGTTTATCATCTGTGAAGAACAAGCACACTTGTATCTGCAGACTATTGAGTTTCATATTAAGCTAATGTTTCTCTTACGTTTGCGTTTTAACTCAGGTAAGTTCGATCATTTCTTCCTGAATTGTGGTGTCACTACATTGGCCGTGCATCTCAGCAACATCCAGACTTTAATCCTATGTCGTTAGCTAATGGAAGAGCATCAACAACGATGAAGAAATCATCTTAGTTCATTTGTAGTGTTGTTATTCAATCTTTTCTTATCACAGGTTTTTCTTTTGTAGCTCGGGCTCAGTATCTACCTAGAAGCAAAAGTTACTTTGGGGAAAAATGTCGTTGTTATCCCAGGTATCCATTTTAGAGTTTCTCTGCCAATTTCTTTTTGGTCTTTCACTTTTTATGAGTTTCTCCTTTTGTTTCTGTGAGGACGCAAGTCAAGGAGCTTGGATAGGCCTTGCCAAAAATATGTTGTGGGTCCCTTTAACTTTGTTTACACAAATGGTTTAGTTCATTGCATTACGATGTAGGACTCTAGATTTTATACACATTGGTTGCTTTAATTAATTTGGCTGAAGGTGATATTTAGATACAAGGATCGCCGTTGGAGCTTCCAGGCCAATGCCTCTCTCACACCTGAAAATGTTGAATGAAGAAGGGGAGTGATTTCTTCTGCTGTGTGAATTAGTTAGGCAAGACCTTGATGTTGAAAGTTCTTGCAGAGTGCAAGACTGGTCATGCTTCTTGAGCCACACTCGGATTAAGCTCATGGCCACTGGAACTATTGGTCTTATTCCATGGGAGAAATAGTTGTTTTATGAAGAAACAAAAGCTTCCTTGAATCACAGAATCAAAGAGGTGTTATTGATTTCAATTGTTTCTCCATTGGCATAATTGCTAATGTGGTTGTTGGATTTCAAGCAAGCGGACAGATATAGTGTCTACCTCTCTTGCAACTTTAGACCAGTGTATAAATTCTTATGTTTTTCTTTTAGTATGAAGACTATATTTTTTATTTTGATCTAACTGGAATTTTGTTTTATAGACTACTAAAGCAAAACCATATGTGAATCTCTGGTAGCATCAGACGATATTGATTCAAAATTTGTAAAGGCTCTTCTGTCATCCCTTCTTGGATAGGTATGGTTTGTTCTCTCATCTTTTGCTGTCATTAGAATCATATACTATCAGCAATTAAAAGTAGGGTTCATAGGTTGGTGAAGATGTACCCTTTATTAAAGATTAAATGGTTCTCAGTCATTGGTATAGAAAACTAATTTCTAAAAATATAAATATAAATTTGCCATGTACATAACTAAGCATGCTTTGGGTGTTACAAATGGAAAGGTCAGTGGTTTCTCGGATTTAATTTATCAGTCACATCTTTGAATTCCATTTTTCTGACATACGCAATTAGGCCAGCTTGGCAGTGCTACTGGTGTCCAAGACACTTGTGAAGCACGTAGTAGGAGTGCCACAGATATATCCTGATTGATTGTTTGGTCATCTTATTTGCAAATTAATTTTAGTGTTTGTTTTAGAAATCTTGGATAACTATTGAGTTTCATATTGTCAGTTCCGTGATGAGTCCTTGTTTTTGTTTTGATTGTGGTCTATGCCATGAGGTCTGAATTGTGTTATTTCTCTCTTTAGTAGTGGCAGCTTATAAGTTTACAACTTCTAGCTTACGTAGTTTCAGGCATTGTGTCGCAGTTCTTGTATTACATGTTAATGGGTGATTTAGATTATACATTCTGTTTGAGCGAGAACAAGCGATGGTATTCAGTAGATTGTTATCGAAGTACTCAAGTCTGAGGGTTATGGATCCATGCACCTATTGCGCCAATCAAAGAGTGCATAAAGGTAGACCTTTCTTAATTTCCGTCGAATCTTGCAGGGTCTAACTCTCGCCGTGCTAATTTTGCGCTGTTTTTTCCCGTTAGTGTGTGAAGGTCGTAATCTTTCACCTTAGTTACCATGTGAACAAGTTGATCCATGAAGGTATGAGATCTAAATAATTGCTCTCTCTCTCTCGTCAATTTGATTCTATCAGGGACATATATATTTACTTTTAAAGAATCGTGTAACTTACACAAGCCGGTGTATTTCATTTGATTTGTTATTTATTCTGTTATCATTCAGTTCGAATGTCTTTGAGTAATTGATTGCTTGGTTTAACATCTTCCTTCACAGCTAAGCGACATCCTAGAGGCAGAGATTTGAGGAGCTCTTGCAGTGTGAGTGCGCATTTGCCATATAAGTGCAGTTGTCCTTCCGAAACATTGTTAAAGGCGACCCTTCCTACTCTTTTAGGAGAAACATGTTTTCACACTGATTGTGTTCACTCTAGTAGAATGTATATATCAAGATACATGTAAACTATTTTGATTTTTCACCATATAATCAATGGCATGTTTGGTATAATTTTATCCAGATATTTGTTACTACTTTTACTGTTTCCTTTCTTAGTAAGGATTGAAGATGTTTCGCCTCAAAAGTTTACTCGATGTTAAAGTGAGTGTGTACAGTGATCCGTGTCCTATATACAAATTAGTCACGGTGTAGCACAAAAATTCGTGTCCATTGGATAAATTAGTCCCGGTGTATTTCAGCATCCCGTGACTAATGAGCAAGTTTGTCACGGTGGCTATTAAAATCCCGTGACTAATGAGCAAATTTGTCACGGTGGATCACCGTGACCAAAGTCTATGACTTTTGGCCTCGCAGCCTTTAGTCACGGTTTTTCAGAAATGAAATACCGTGACCATAGGCATTTGGACACGGTAAATTACCGGGTCTAAAGGCCATTTGTGTACTAGTGTGAGTCCGAAGACACTCTACAAACCATCAAAGCAAAATACAAATGGGAAGTTCAGCAAAGATTCACAGGTCAAAATACTCATCAACCAGGCAGCAATACCAAAAGCCAACCAATTACTTTTGTTCTAGGAAGCTCACTAGAATCACTACTCAACAAAACTATGCGGCTATTAACTTAGCCAATCCGGCCGCAGTCTCCTTTCTTCACCGACTCTATATGGAGAGGAGAAAATTTATCTACTATCATGCATGTTTTACAAATTCCTCAAAATCAGGTTTGATCTCGAATTTACCTAAAAACACTAATTCTATTTTGAGAACTGATCCTGTTGCTAGAGTTAGCACAGGTATCACAACGGATGTAACCGAGGGTAGGCATTCTTTCTAATTGCCGTTCTCTCTTTTTCGTATATAAAAAAAAAATCTGCGCTGAATTCTTTATTGTAAAAATAACCTATTTTATTATACACGTATACCTAACTATAGTGTAAACATTACGTCAACAAACTACAGTAAAACTTCTTCATAAGAGTAACCAGATAGATGTAGTTAAGGAATCACATGCCTATAGACGAAGAAATTATCGTACTACTAAGAAATGATGAGAATTATCTTGAAGCAGATGATATTAGCGTCATACCAAATCTGTCATCAAAAGAGGCATTTCAAGGAGTAATCACGATAAAAAATAATTTGCTACAATACAAAAAAAGTAATCCAGAAATTATACATGTATTACAAAAAAATGAGGATGGAATACGTTTTTTGTTCTTTTTTTTTTTTTTTAAGTAAAGATAGAATATATTACCAAATGAAACCGAGACAAGAAAATTAGTTAGAATACACAAACAAACCAAACACAGACAAAAAGAAATAGAAAATTAGTTAGAATGTTGTCAAGTTATCACTTCAGGACATGCCATGTTGTGATCATTAGACAACAAACCTTCATTTCTGCCTGTTACATTGGTAGTACTACTACTACCTTCTTTTGGAATCCTATTATTGGGGCTTTAAACGGTTGGGATTTTGGAGGCTTATGAGGTCATGAAATAACAATGCATAGAGCCCCTTATGCCTAATCTACCCTTAACATGATTAGTACTAATTACATTGATTAAGCTAAATAATCAGTATTAGTGAATGGATTAGACTAATCAAATGATTCAACTTTTGGAAATCAAAACTTGATTTTCCTTGATTTTGATTTTGAAAAAGGAAAAATGGTGATTTTGGTGAAATTTTTTTGAAAACATTTGAAGAAAAATGATGAAAATGATGAAACCCTTCGTCACAAAAGTCGGGATAACCTTATAGTCAACTCCCAACATCAATTTTATCGATTCAAATCTGTTAAAAAGCATAGCAAAATCTGAAAAATTTTACTTGTTACGACTGGGAAATTGTGTCGAACCAGCCGTAAAACCGTACTTACGGTTAGGATATGAGGAATTCCCAGCCGTGAACACAAAACACGGATGGGAAGTGAAGAACTTATGGCCGTTATTCTTCCCAGAATCTCGTGAGTCTGTATTACGGCTAGGATAACATATTTTTCAGCATGAATACATACTACGATTGAAAATTAGTAATACTTATATTAATTAGACCACAATAAAAACCCATTACATACTTAATAGATCCCAATTACAAAGTTGGTTTTAATAACATCCCCTTTCGATGTATCAAGAAGTCTTTGATGATGGCGAATTGAGCTTCAAAGTTGAAATTATAACCTTTCCATTTTATCCATTCCTTCATAGCTTGAGCTACGACTTCTCCATCAGTCTCACCTTTAAGTCGAAGTTGCTTGCACATACGAAGTAAAGCCATATATTCTTCCACTTTTTTTTTGCGTATGTTTGAAAATCGAAGATACAATTCAACCCCATCACGGATGTTAGTGTTACCTGTTTCACTACAAAAATTTTCAAAAATCTTACTCTAATACGATTGAATTGGTAAACCACCTTTCCTTCGTTCTTCTCCCCTCTTTGGATAGCATAATACAAAATTTTTGCAAAGAGATAAGTCTTCTTCCAAAGTAAAGTTGGGTTTATCCTTTGAGTACATTGCATTGAGTTTGTAGGTGTTTTGGTGGAGATTATTGATGTAGAAGGTGTGATTTTGATTTGGAATGGGTAGTTATATGGAGGTGGAGTTATTTCAAGTTTAAATAAGTGGTTGAACAGCTAGAACCTTCTATATATCAGTCTTCAAACGGATCTATTTTTCAAATTTCAAAAAACTAGCCGATATGATGTGGTACAAAAGGAAATTATAGGTGTTTACATATAGGAAATTGAAAGGAAGACCCTGCCGTAATTCTGTATAAACTTGTCAGCCACTGAGTTGCCAGTTCTGTGGATGAACTTGAATCCCAAAAAGTTATTGCATTCTTCCTAGATTTGTTTAGCTTCTTTCACAATCTTCTGATTTCTTCAGTCCATCATTGTATTCTTTCCATGGATGTAGTTCACCAGCCTTCTAACCAGAAACATGATATGCCTTCATTTCTTGCCCATTTGGCTCGTTACAGAAGAGCTAGCGCTTCAGTTTATTGTTATTGATAAATAAAACTATTTTATTGTACTTCCTAGCATATTCTTATATAGAGGTTTTACTGTATATTTTTATGAGAATTTCTTTTGAATAAATTATTCAATATGATGAACCGTAGAAAGATGTTAACAAATTTTAATCTCAAACAGTAAATATTTAATAATTTTACTATTATTTGGAAAAACAGCTGATACAGTGTGATTAGAATGTCAACAGTTTATTTTGTCGATGATATAGTTTAAATTAATATTTGTGAACGGCGTGATGTAAACCGAATCTTTCAAAAATCTGTTGGCTTTTGTTAATGGAAAAACTTTTTCTTTTGTTAGTCTTCCTTTGGTTATTGGGTCTAGAAATGGTAAGGAAAGAAACAAGAAAACAGAGAAAAAGAGAAAAGAAAAAAGATGAGACAGATGGGAACGTGTATAGTATTTTGCCATGGCATATTGTTGGATAGGGCTTGAAGTTAGTTTCTAATCAAGGATTACACTAATTAAGTTCACTAGAGATAGATAATGTATTTAAAAGGTTTGTTTTTGTTTCAGTTCGACTTTAGTTTAAATTCAAATTGATGTTCTAAACAATAAACAAGGTAATAATATCTTCTAATTATGAACCATCATAATATTGTTTTCTATTAATATCTTGGGTCAGAATAATGCCGATGTGGTGATGGTAATGATGATGATAATCGCATATCCATGAAGTGGTTGTACATCGTCCACGAGTTATATGCACCAATCATCTGCAATTTTGCATGTTTTGAAACCAGAAGCAAAATTTTTTTCCGGAAATCAGAAATAAAATGTTTTTACAAAAGAACTTTTTTACTTCTACGACTAATTGTAAAATTTGGTTTCCAAACTCTTTTTAACTTCTTCCATTCCACGGCATAGCCATCCCAAAACATTGTTACAAAAGCACCCCAAAGAGTCATCCGTGGAAGTCCGTAGCTCCATTAGTAACATATTTCATGTCAAAGTTTAAAACATATTTGTATTTGAGTTGCATAATTACATTGGAGGAAAAGATGAAATTGTTCATTTTTCAATCACATTTTCTCCCGAGAGAGTATCTGACGGACGAACGTAAAACTCTCCAACATTGGGATTGTAGCAGCGAAAATGAACCCGCCGAGAGATTTTTCGGGATTTCCGTTCGGGAAGTCCATCATTTCCTTTATCTACGTCAAATTGCAAGCAACTTACTAGTTACCTTTTACAATTACTCCCGTACACGATGGTGAAACAAAATGAAAATGACAACGATAAAAATCGACTTTGCTACAGCCAGTCCAACAGGGGCTAGTCTATATTTTGAACAATACACGACACAATCTGAATGGTAGAGAGGGAAATGACTCTAGCGTTGGGATTGATAGTGGGATGGAGAGAAAAATGATCAAAAGTCATGATTCATTATCCCAGATTTGAACTATAACAGTTGTCTCGGTTGGTTTTCCGATAAAAATGGTGATGGCTAAGCTCCTTAAGAGCATCCACAATAGACGAGCATAACTAAAACTTTGGTTCACAAACATACCACAGTGGAACGGAGTAAAGATTAAAAATAGGAGTAAAAATATCAGACTAAATTTGGTCTGAAATCCGAACCAAACCCAAATTTGGTCGAGTGGATATTTAACGTACGTTCCATAGTAAGCACACATATAACTTACGTTTGATGTGATGCGGATATAAAATTTGCGTGCGTTGATTTAGTCGTAAATTTAAATTACGTTTGAGTGAGGCGCATTTATAAAATTCGCCTGATGCGGTGTGAATTATACAACCATATGTGGACAGGCGAACTTATAATGTTCGTCATTTCTTGGTTGTTGTTTTTTTTGTTGCTGTTTGAGAATGAGAGAAAACAGGTTAGTGAAGTGTTATTTTGAGGTAGAAAAGAAGAAGTAGAAAACAGGAGAAGACCCGAGAAGCATAAGTTAATCCGCCAGCACATGTGTGGAGTAAGTGTATAAAGTGGGGCGAACATATAATTTTCGCTTCATTATAGGTGGTTACCTAACCTTTCGCCCCATCAGGCATAGGTATAAATTCCGTTTCTAAGTGGGGCGTGAATTATAGAGCCGCGCCACAACAGACGTTAATTTGATCAACGCCTCACTACAGGCGTAATTTTTCTTTTTTTTTTGGTTTTTGGTCTTTGGTTTTGGTCGCACCATTACAGTGCTCTAATGATTCGTACGGATAATAAATGACTTAACCGTACATGTGTCCTCACCTCACCAGTAAATTCCCTAAATAATGGAAGGGACCCATTCAGACAAAAATCTGAGTCTGACTCTGGTACGTAACCGGTAACCCCATACTGCTAATCTCATCATCACATCACGAAAAAGTTAAGTCAGACGTTGATTCATCTCATCATAAGTACTCCAATGGTCCATATTTGCCCAAAACGACATGATTTTGTCTGTTCTGTTCATTCCGTCGGCAACGCGGTGGGGGTGGCGGCTATTAAACCACACGATTTGGTCAATGTAGAATCAATGGTCAAAACGAGATCAAAAGGACAAACTACTATTTTTTTAGCCGCAAAACATCATTAAATTCATTACCGTAAAATCTAATTAATGTTAGATCTTTGACACACGTGTGGTGGTCCCACATTCTAAGGGGGAGCTAAATAGTCGTCACAATTGAGAAGAAGAGCATAATTCACCGTACCCACGGATACCCGCCGTCACTGGCCGTTCTTAAGTACGGCAATAAATTAACTACACCACTTAAAACAGCAGTTTTTATTTTTTTTACCTGAATCGAAAACAAAGTTACAACGTACACAATTCCAAGTCTCAACAGATAAGAATTGAGTCCGTAAAATCAAAAAAAAACAAAAAAAGACTGCAGACAGAACTACATCAGCCAATAGCCTACAATTAGACCGCCTTTGAAGAGAACAATTAATTGGGGGATATTTTACTGTTCATGCCGACATGATTTTTCAATACCGGAAATCAAAACCGGCATGATTTTTCCATGCCGGCATGAACAGTAAAATATCCCTCAATTACTTTTTATATCCCCCAATTAATTCTTCTTCTTTGAAAAGAGGATAAGACATTGAACTACCGACCCACCAAAAAACCAACATTATGCCATTTCCCTCCGCTTGGATTCCAATATTCTTTTTTTTTTTTTTTTTTTTTTACCTCCAAACTCAAAGCACCACACCATGAGTCTCTATACAGTGTCTAGAGTAGATCCACCGACTAATATAATAAATTCTTGTCCTTTTCTTCTTCTTTTTTGATGAATTTAATTTAAAGATTTGATTGTCATTTCAAATATCCCCTACCATGATTTGTTAGGAAATTTTGGAACACTGTTATTTCTAACGGTTGGTAGCCGCATAAATTAAATTAAAATATCTATGGTCATTTTTGTAAAATTTGCACGCACGTAATCTTGTCGGAATTATAGTTGGTGATTTTTTTTTTAATGTTTAAAGTGTTAGGAAGATTAAGAAGGGGAAATATAAATAATTAACTATATGATGTTGCATTCATGTTACCCAACATTTAGATAAAAAGAAAAGTTTAAGATTTTGTTTTTCTTTTAAAGTTTTTAATTAAGTAATTTTTTCTTGGTAAGTGGGAAATTTCTATCAAGCCAACGAATGGTTAATTATTCCGGCGAACAAGACATACAACTTTACGGTATAGTGTTTTTTGTCGCCGAATAGCTATTTTTCTCAAAATATAAGAAAGTGTTGAGTTGTAATATCGTTCCGAGGATTTTCCCTGTATAAAAGTTGCCGGTGTCATTGTAGTACAATGATAAAATTACTAGGTGATGATACCAGTGATCTGAGTTCGAAACTCGCCATCACCAATTTCTTTACCTATCAAAAAAAAATAATAATTTTTTTTTTTACTAAAATTATTCTTTATTACGTTTATTGGATAAAGAGTATTACACTAACTAGTTGGAAGCCTAACAAGCTAAGCTCCAGCAACATACTACTACATAAAATGAACAAGTTGATGTGCTAGCCTACCAGCGAGCCTCATGGGTAACCTAGCCAAGGGAGCCGAAGCGGATGGGGGCTAAGATTGTGTCACAAGGGGCGCAAACTAACTCTACCTTCCATGTTAATTTCTGCAATATTACGCCATTGGGGGCTCGAACTTGGGACCTCCTGGAATGTATGAAACTTTGGGAAATGGGGATAACCAGCTGAGCTAGGTAGCATTTTTTTTTTTTTAACTAAAGAACAAGAAATAACGAGTATTTAATTTAACCACTGATTGTGAAAACCGAGCTTCTTTAAACCACATCTCTAAAACGTTCTACTGATTTAGTTTTTCTTATGGAATTTCTCCCGGTATTAATGTAAAGGTTGGAGTTTACTGCGTATTCCAGTGAAAATCCTATTTTTCACCGATTCACACTTTGAAAAGGTAGATGCAGAATCTAAACAAACTTATAGATTGTATGCGGATAAAAACTCACTAGTCACTTTCGTGATTGAATTTAACGTAATAATAACATTTAACACTCAACCAGTCGTCACTCTCACTAATATATATCTTTTTCTTTTTGAGGAAGAAGCATAAGTTCCTAAATATAAGTCCGACCACAAACCCTAATAATGAAAGGCAGTGACTAAATACAACCCTCAACTAAGTTAAATACAATCTACCTTTACAAAAAAATACATACACTACAAAATAGAAGGGCTTTTGGGACGTACAAAAAGCGTCCCAAAAGGCCAAAAAACGTCCCAAGAAGTATTTGTGACGGTTTTCTACCCGTCCCTTGTTCTAGCGTCACTAATACTATTTGGTCATATATTCTTTTAGTAACGGCCGTAATATAACCCTATGATTAAGTATCCGGTGACCAATAGGGACGGTCAGTCCATCACCGTCCCAAATAACCCTTTTCTCGGGGATTTGTTCCACAGAAACAAATAATTGCTATCTCTAAATTTACAATTAAATTATGCTAACAAGATAGTATGCAGAATACGAATTAGTTCATTTCTCCGGCAGAATTCTGCAAGTGCACGGCTATCGATAAGATAGTACGCAAAATACATATTCATTCCACAGGGACCAAATAATTGCTATCTCTAAATTTACAATTAAATTATGCTAACAAGATAAAATAAATAAAATCATCAAATATGTACAAAATAAAGAACTAAATAAATGTAAATTTGAGTAGTAAATATGTAAGAATTAAGCACTTATCACACCCTAAAACCTACATTTTGCTAGTCCTCGAGCAAAACTAAAGAAAAATAAGAATCCTAACTGTCGCAGGCATCGCGATTACACTTAGCGTGTGCAACATGCCTTTAAACCCCTAGGTGGCCTTAGTGGCCGAGCTATAGTCTCGGGAGGGTTTACAAGAGGTGTACCCACAAAACCTTTTACTCCAAACCGTCGCTACCTGTGAAAAATTCAGGAATGACACTAAAGAATCTCCTTGGTTGGCATAATCTCATTGATCACAGGAGGAAGTACCCTGATGCGAATCATATTCATTTATAAGTGTCAGAGCTCTACTTAGATAGCCACACAATGGACATCAATATCAGAATCACACAGATCACATGAATAGATTAAGAAGATGGATATAGAGATAGATGATTTAAAATGATGTTGACTAAGGTGAACGGTGTTTCCCATATCTGTTTGAAGGCCACTAGCAAGATGAATCCTATCCTACTGGACTGAGATACTGGTATGGACTAATATCCAACACAGCTTGGCATATACAAGGGAACCACCAGTCGATAATCTTAATTCTAGATCAACACAGCTGACATATACAAGGGAACCATCGGTCGATTTATTCATTTAACATTAACATTTTTTTTTTTTTTTTTTTTTTTTTTTTTAACAACGTGATTAGATCTTTCGGATCCAAGCGCATGCTACTTTTCATCAAATTACATGATAGTTCCCATGGATCTTGCATTCCACACTTGTTTAGGCGACGTAGATAGGGAGAACACACACATATTGTTATCCAAGTGCTAATTATTCTGTTTGGTCTGACTGGTCTAGTTTTTTTTTTTAGTAACTCAATCACTCTACTCCATCCCAACAGTGGAAACAATTCGATGTGTGGCCCCCACCAAATCACTTAGAGAAACATATAAGTTTTCAAAAAAAAACAACAACAACATAACATAGTGTGATGATTCCATTCTAACACATGAACTCTGTCTTTTTATGAATAGACTCTGTTATTTGGTTCCTTAACTCCTACAACCTAGATGTTTCCATCCACTTAGACTAGTTAGTATATCCTGAATTGGCACAAATTTCTAGGCTCTGGAGATTAATTATTATTTTTTATATTTTTAATTATCTTTTTTAATTAAAAACTAACTAAAAGTTTTTCCATCACCCCTAAACTTAAACCTGTCCTTAATGTTTCAAATTAAAGTGCAGTACCAAAAATATAAGTAACTAGAGGAATCAGTAAAGAGAGAAGTCAGAAAGATAATACCTGGATGAAGCGTAGAAATCCTTCCATGGGGAACAAGAAAGAAATAAAAACAAAAATCCACTAGTGTACAACAAGAGGGGGGTCCTCCTGAGGGACCTTAATATCACCATATATGGGTTGCCTCCCATAAAGCGCTAGGTTTAGTGTCTCCATCCTGACTTCGGTAGAATTAGTCACTACATAAAATCATAAAGTAGTAGTCGGAACATACGTGAATCATCAAAAACAAATAAAGCTACCAAAAAAAGAAGAAAACTGCAGCAGACCAAGAAAGTGAACCAACCAAATACACCCCTATCAGGTTTTTTGTTTAAGACAATTATATCTAGTTGTGGTTCGGGTTCAGGTTCTATAAAAGGGTTTCGATAAAATATTTTCATTGGCTGCGTTTCCTCATAGGCAGGATCCGGAGGATCAGGTTGTAAAATTTGGAAGAACTCAAATAAAAACTTAGAAGCACATAATAATAACCTGAACAATTGTGGATCCTCAAAGTCAATCATATTTGACTTGCACAGTTGACCATAATGGTGGTCTTTTTAAGAAAATGTGTCGACGGTTCTAATTTCCTAAAATAATTAGGTTTAGTTCTAAAAAAATATATAATGACGCATTCCAAATTGAGATACTCTTACATTTGGTAAATGAAATCTTGGTGGGATAAAAAGTCAATTATGGTAACATGGACCGGATTAACCACATCAACCAGAGGATGGGTTTCTATCAACTGAGTTTCTTTCTGGACATGACTAGGTTCAGGAAAACGTGCATGAAGATAGATTTTTAAGATGGTAGAGGCACATATGTCAAGTCCCAAATTAGGGACTTTTATAAGAGTCAAAGTGCTGATGGTATTTTTTAGCTAAGGGTTAAAATCATAAAACACTAAACCCTAGCAGACAGTGATGTCACAACATTTAAAATAACAAGCATTTACTAGGCACATTTACTGAAACCTTTAATGTGTCCCTAAATAATTACCGGGGTATCTTTTTCAAATTAGGGTTACGACAAGACAAACCTTAATTCCCACGTGTGCCTTTGGCAAATCATGCCAGCCACACCGACCGCGCCAAAGCATGCCAACCATGCTAGCCGCACCTCTGTGCCAATGGCAAATCATGCCAGCCACACCGACCGCGCCAAAGCATGCTAAACATGCTAGCCGCACCTCTGTGCCAATGGAAAATCATGCCAGCCACACTGACCGAGCCAAAGCATGCCAACCATGCTAGCCGCACCTCTGTGCCAATGGAAAATCAGGCCAGCCACACCGACCGCGCCAAAGCGTGCCAACCATGCTATCCGCACCTCTGTGCCAATGGCAAATCATGCCAGAAACACCGAACGCGCCAAATTAAGCATGCCAACCATGCAAGCCGCACCTCTGTGCCAATGGCAAATCATGCCATCCACACCGACGCGCCAAAGCATGCCAACCATGCTAGCCGCACCTCTCTGTGCCAATGGCAAATCATGCCAGACCACCGACCGCGCGCCAAAGCATGCCAACCATGCTAGCCGCACCTCCGTGCCAATGGCAAATCATGCCAAGCCACACCGACCGCGCCAAAGCATGCCAACCATGCTATCCGCACCTCCGTACCAATGGCAAATCATGCCAGCCACACCGACCGCGCCAAAGCATGCAAACCATGCTAGCCGCACCTCTCGTGCCAATGGCAAATCATGCCAGCCACACCGACTGGCCAAAAGCATGCCAACCATGCTAGCCGCACCTATGTGCCAATGGCAAATCATGCCAGCCACACCGACCGCGCCAAAGCATGCCAGCCATGCTAGCCGCACCTCCGTGCCAATGGCAAATCATGCCAGCCACACCTACTGCGCCATGCCAAACGCACCTCGCCATGGCCCCATGCCGCGCCACCATACTGGCCTTCACTACGCGGCTATCAAAACGAAGGCGTGCAACAATCAACGGTTGCCCTTCAATCCCAGGAGAAAATCCTGGTCGTCTAAGGTTACCAAACGACCTTTGCCCCAAAACCCTAGCTTAGTCACGCACCTAGCCCAAGCTAGCCATGCCATGCGCCTATGGAAAGCCCTTGGCCCCACATGCCAAGCCAAAACCGCACCTAGCCCAAGCTAGTCACGCCATGCGCCTATATCAAACCCTTGACCCCACATGCCAAGCCAAAACCGCACCTATCCCAAGCTAGTCACGCCATGCGCCTATGGAAAACCCTTGGCCCCACATGCCAAGCCAAAACCGCACCTAGACCAAGCTAGTCACGCCATGCGCCTATGACAAACCCTTGTCCCCACATGCCAAACCAAAACCGCACCTAGCCCAAGCTAGCCACTCCATGCTCCTATGGCAAAACCTTGGCCCCACATGCCAAGCCAAACCAAACATAGCCAAGCTAGCCGCGCCATGCAAAACGCCCTTGCCTTGGCTCTAGCCACGCCATACGCCCATGGCAAACCCTTGGCCCCACATGTTAAGCCAAAAACCGCACCTAGCCCAAGCTAGCCACGCCATGCGCCTATGACAAACCCTTGGCCCCACATGCCAAGCCAAACCAAACCTAGCCAAGCTAGCCGCGCCATGCCAAACGCACTTTTCCTTGGCCCTAGCCATGCTAGTCACATCATGCCAATCCAAACGCCCTTGCCTTGGCCCTAGCCACGCCATACGCCCATGGAAAACCCTTGGCCCCACATTCCAAGCCAAAATCGCACCTAGCCAAAGCTAGCCACGCCCAAGGCGAACCCTTGGCCCCACATGCCAAGCCTAACCACACCCTAGCCGCGCTACCCTGTTAGCCTTCCCTACGCGGCTACCAAAACGAAGGCGTGCAACAATCAACGGTTTCCCTTCAATCCCAGGAGCAAATCCTAGCCATCCAAGGTTACCAGAAGACACATGGTAACATTTAGCCCGAAAACCTAAGTTTGGCCACGCCAAACCTTGCCATGCCAACGGCATGCCAACCCAGTCGCGCCACCACGTTGTCCCTCACTATGCGGCTACCAAAACGAAGGCGTGCAACGATCAACGGTTGCCCCTCCTCTCAAGATGCAAAATCTCGACCGTCGAAGGTCACCAGGCTAGCAAGTTTCCCGAGCTTGACTTGCCAAGCCACAACAATGTGCTACATGTTTTCCAAAACATTCGAGACATCGACACAAACTGGGGGATCCTCTTTGGGTATTGGTTTGGCGGTTTACAGCGTGCGGCGTACACTACGCCCGTCATAAGGAAGTGTCATAAGGGTGAGGTGGTTAGTAAATACGGGAAGTTATGTGTGAAACGTTCATGGGACATAAAGCACATGCGTTAACAATTTTATGGGACATCAATTCCATAACGTTAGCAGTTTCATGAAAACCAGTTTCATGCGTTAACCACTTTATGGAACATCAATTCCATGCATACGGTTACCACCTCCTCCCATTTACTTCCCCACTCCTTAATGAGACCAGGGCACGTTTTTACTCCGACTTGTATAAATAGGTCTTACCTATTTCCATTGAACAACAAGTTCATACGGGAGATACAACACTCAGAAATACTTACTTGCTAGCTCACCTTGTTAGCTCTCTCACTTTTATGATAACAAGTCGTAGTAACCCAACTACTCTTCCAGAATCAATTATTCTGGTCTCACCACTTTCCTTGCTTCCCTCCCCAAAACCAACCCATTCTCCTCCACTTTGTGACCTAAGCAAGTCTGGAACGGCCATTTCTTGGTTTAGGCCGGACTTGTACAGATTGATCTTTCGAATCTAAAGTACTCCCTTGCAGTACATTGTTTAGGGTTTAAATTGTTTCTCACCTGCACACCCGCAATTACCGAAATCAGCAGAAACCATTTTCACCTACAAACACAAAGGTAAAGCACACGGAGAATGATAATCACCCCCAAACTTAGAGTTTTTAGTGTCTCTAGATAGACTAGTCACAATTTCCCTATTTTCTAAGTCATCATTTTCCTAAAAATGGCCAATTTCTTCTTCTAAGTTATAATCATGAGGTGCATCCTCACTCATATTTAAACTCTCTACAAGTTCATCTTCTATGTCTAAGACTATTGTTCTTAAATCATTAGACTGTAAAACAGTATTCTCAGAATAAACTCTTTCCTCCAAACCATCATCATAATCATATAAAGGATTATCAGAGAAAGTTTCTAGAAAAGGCTCATCAACTAAGGTGTTAATCATTGTTACTTCCTCTGATTCATTGAAATGTTCATCAAATAATGGATTGTCAAACATATTGCAGGCCAAAGGATAACGAACTAATATTTTATTGTCTAAAATAATGGTATCTCTAGTCAAATCCTCATCCTTTTGAATTGTTAAGTAATCATCAAAATCATTAGGATTTGAATTAGAGATAATATTTTCATCATGAAGCTCAATTGTAGTGATAAATTCTTGATCACTATGCCTACACGTTTCATATTCTTCATCAGCACTATCCTTATCATCATCATAATAACATGAAGATGATCGAACCTTATCCAAACAGGTAGTGTTTCAAATTCTATCATCGTCATCTTGATTAGGTGAATAATAACTATCCTCATTTTCAAGGGTGGTATTGGGAATACTATATTGGAAATTAAGATTATTTCGAGCAATTCTTTCTTTTGTCTCTAACAAGAATCTATATGTGTTTTCAGCTATTATCTTGAGAGACTCTTCTAAAGGAATTATAGGACCAGAATGATCAGCTAATATCTTGAGAGACTGTTCTAGAGGAAGAATTGGAACAGATGGATCATAATAAGGACTGGTTTTTAATTGTTTAATTAAGTCATCCAAAGACGATGAACTAGTACTATGATATTTCTTATTTTCTTTCTCGTATGACCTAAGTACGCATGGGGATAGTAATTTGGCTCACCATGGTATGAACCATAACCTTGAAAAGGTTGGTGCTCCCAACCACTATACACACTATGGTCAAAGTAGTGATGTCAATTTTCAAACTCTATCGGATATTCATTGTATTAGTCTTTATAATACCAGCTCGACATTTTATGTGCATATGCAAATGCAGGGTCGACTAAAATACGTAGGCTCAGGTTACTTTAAGCATAATATACCTATAGTCAAAGACTGGTCAACGATACTGGGATAAGTTTTATGGTGTTTCGGATGATAACCCCTCGAGGGTTCACCTTACTAAACCACGTGTTTTCATAGAATCGGTGCCGGAGGATGCAATTGGTGTGTGCACGTGTATATATTTTTTTTAATAAAGAAATAAGATAAAAATAAATATCTAACTATATACAAGAATAAAATAAAATCATATTCTAATTATGTACAATAAAGTATAAATCTAGAGAATAAGAATTTTTCCTAACTTGAGTATTTACAAGAATAAATGAATATGTAACAAATAAAAATAAAATCTTGGGTTATCTTACTTACCTTTTTGGCGGGAATTTTTTTATCTTCGACTTTTATACCAAGTTATCCTGCTCACCAAAAATAAAAAAATACCCAAGTAAAATCTAGAAAAAAATAAAATAATAAATAAAAGAAAAATAAAATTTTAAATTATCCTAATATTTATAATTTAACCGAAACTAAAAATAACAATTATCAGTCCCCGGCAGCGGCGTCAAAAACTTGATGGAATTTTAATTATAACACCGCAAGTGCACGACTATCGATGAGATAGTATGCAGAATACAGATTCGTTCCACAGGGACCAACTAATTGCTACCTCTAAATTTACAATTAAAATAAGCTAACAAGATAAAATAAATGAATTAAGAAAATATAAATAAAACGAAGAAAATAAATATCTATCCAAAATAAAGAAAGTAGGAGTTTCGGAATCCACCAATTATACAAAATACTCATGCAATCTTTAACAAGTATTCTAATGATAACTCAAGACTATCAAGACCCAACTGATACATCTCGGAAAATAATATGGTTAAAGCAAATATTACAACTTTATGTTTTACTAAAACCATATAGTCTCCTTCGCTTATAAAAGGTCAACAGCCGAAGACTGTTCAAAAAATTTTAGGGACAAAGCATTAATTAAAGAGAAACTAATAAAACATTTAAGCTCAAATGAATACTTTATTTATAGATTACCAAAGTTTTTTTTATAGAATGTAACTGGCTTCATCTTCAACCCCCGGTGGAGGGAATTAGCTCTCTATTACAAAGAAAAGATAAATAAAAGAAGAAAATCCGGAACTCAATTTTTGTCGGCTCCTCGCCCCCTCTTTTCTATCTGCTTCAACCAATATTTATAGTTTTCAAAGGAAACCATTTTCCTTTTTCATATCCATTACCACATCATTTCCCCTATGAGAATGCGCCATGTGTCAAGACAACACAAAATCCTCAAATAAGTGTGTGCCACGTGTCAAATAATTTCTCATCATGAAGTCACCATTTTATTTATTTGGAAAAAATATTATCCTTTATCTCCTTCTTTATTTTGTTTATTTTCAAACGGGTACCTAGCTCAGCTGGTCATCCCCGTTCCCCAAAGTTTCATGCGTTCCAGGTCTGAGCCCCTAATGGTGTAATATTGTAGAAATTAACATGGAAGGTAGAGTTAGTTTGCCCCCCTTGTAACATAATCTCAGCCCCCTACCCACTTCGGCTTTCTTGGCTAGGTTACCCATGAGGCTCGCTGGTAGGCTAGCACAACAACCTGTTCAATTAATGTACTAGTATGTTGTTGGAGCTTAGCTTGTTAGGCTTCCAACTAGTTAATGTAATTCTCTTTATCCATTATAAATTAAAATAAGTAGTTAAAAAAATATATTTCAACTATCTTTTATCATAATTAATATCTTATAATGGTCTCCATACTTTTACACAAGACGTAGCACACTTTTACTTGGCATGCTTACCACACTCCCATATCCAAATAATTGGCCCAATAATTCTTCATGTTTCCTTTTGGGCTTAACCCATCAAATCACTTCATTTCTCCAGCAGTCCATTGAGCTTTATTTTCTAAAAACTGCAAAATTAAATAAAACCATCAAATATGAACAAAATAAAGAACTAAATAAATGTAAATTTGAGTAGTAAATATGTAAGAACTAAGCACTTATCAGGATGGTTTTGAAAAAATGGCCGTCCCTAGAAGCCACTTGTTTTGAGAAATATTTTGATGGGGGCGTTTTTTGATGGGGGTATGGGGGACAAATAAGATGTTGACACATGTATTTCCTATTAATTGCTTCCAACAAATTTTGTTTCCAAAATTTTTTTAGAAATGTATTTTTGGAGAAAATCTTGCTTATCTTAATTGTTTATATTTTATGTTTGGTATTTTTGGAAACAAAATTTGTGAAAATCTTACTACTGCCATCCTTTTCTCCAAATTCTATTATTCCACAAACACAATTCAATCCTCACAGATGTATTTCAACATATAAAACATAAATAAAATACCTCAAAACAACTCAATTTAATCACTTCAACATTTCATATGCCATCACTACAACATGAATTGCTTTTAACCCCATTTAAATTAGGTCTTCATCTACATATGTAACACACAAAATTGACTGAACAACAATTTTCAAACATAACTGCCCAAAATAGACAGAACCACAATTTTCAAACATAACCACACAAAATTGACATGACCATAATTTTGAAACATAACCACACAAATATTACATAACCAAAAATTTTCAAATACCCACACATTAAAATCCATATAACCCACAAGTCCTGTAACTGTTTCTTAAAATTTTAAAATTTTTGACAATTCTAAACTAATAAAACTTACAAATTAAAGCAATACAGCCGTGTATAAACATAATATAAACAAATTAAAACCCCCAAATTAAAAAATATCCATAACCCACAAATTACCAAAATCAAAAAACCTAATTTTAACAAACTAAAACCCTAAATTAATTATTCAACAGAAAAGATTAACAGAAACAATTAATTATTCAACAGAAAAGATTAACAGAAACATACCTCTTGTGTAACCCGGATGCTGGTAAGTGTGTTGGTAATTTTTTTTTTCCTCTTCCTGCTCGTCAATGTGAGGCGAAGTTGTGTGTGGATGGGTAGAAAGAAAGTGGTAGAAAAGAGAAGAAGACGATGACGGAGAATATTAGGGTTAAACCCAACACGTGGAGGCTTATTGTTTGGTTTAGTGTTCGGCTGGGTAAAAAAAACACACGTGCAGCCAAAGTGTGTGGCTGGGCGGAATTTATACAAACGCCTGAATGAGGCGTTGCTGAAGTATTCGCCCCATGGGGCGTTGATTATACAACCGCATGGAAATAGGCGGTTACTTTATGTTCGCCCCATGGGGCGTTGATTATACCTCCGCTCCTTATTCCGGCGTAAACTTTACGAACGCCCCGTACCGAGCGTAATTTTTACCTCCGCCCCACACCGGGCGTAATCTTTATCGACGCTTGAACGGGGCGCAATTTATATTTCCGCTCCACAACCAAACGAAGATTATAACTCCGCTCGACTAAATATACTCGCCACCCACTGCGTCACACAACGGACTAAACTAAAATTTAGTCGTTTTTTTAGTCTTTGATCTTTAGATTTAGTCGCACCACTGCAGTTGCTCTAAGGTAGGGAATTAGGTAGCCTTAATTAAGCAAGCGTTTGTTGGATAACCCACCATTTTCTTTCTAAGTTTTACTAGTTATCATCCGTAAGGATATAACTGTAAAAAATACTTAAACATACTCTCATTTTCTCATTGCCTTAATAATTGTGCAAACTACAAATAGCTCAATTAATTTGGGACGGAGGGAGTATTTTTAATTTTAGGATTTCTGTCAATAAATAATACTATAAAAAGAGTGTATAACAATATAGGAGTCTGGATTTTACTGGTATTTTGGTGAAAATCCTAGTTTTCACCGATTCACCCTTTGAAAAGGTAGAGGTAGAATCTAAAGCAAACTTTTAGAATGTATGGTGATAAAAACTCACTAGTCATTTTCTTGATAGAATTAAACGTGGTAATAGCATCTAACACTCACCAGTCGTCACTCTCTGTATATTTCTTTTTCTCCTTAGGAAGAAGCATAAGTTCCTAACTATAAGTCGGACCACAAACCCTAACAATGAAATGTCAAGGATGAGTCTCAATCTAACTTTTCATCATTTTGGTATTAAGTGAATAGTAAGAAAACAAAACGAACATTAAGTGAATAGTAAGTAAACAGAACGAACTAAATATTGCGCTAAAGAAAAAGTGATCCTAGTTTTGATCGCAACCATCTACGTATAGAGGTTGAGCAAATAGTGAACATTAGACCTAGCTAGTCGAATCATGAATACTTTTCATCTAGCGTTGCAAATTAATATTTTTGGAACAGCACAAGGATGATTTAACTTCTAACCAGTTAGTCTTATTGATAATAATGGTAGGGGCTGGGGGATATGGCACCGCCGTACGTGTGTCCGTCCGCGGATTATGAGTCGTCGTTGTTCTATTATTGGAGTACTGAGACTCGTAAGCTGTCAGTATGTATATATTGAGGTCCCGGATGCAGAAAAATGATCAATTGGTCGTTGTTAACTTCTTCCGGTAGGGTCTTAATTAATTTGCCAAGGCTTTACATTATTACCTTCTACGTAGAAAATACTCTTTGAGGAAGCAATGTAAATGCCGTTCATGTGTTTTTCTACTGGTATATGACTTTTAAGGCCTCAAAGGTAGGTAATTAGGTGTCCATAATTAAGGAAGTGTTTATTGGATAACCCACTATTTTCTTTGTTAATTAACCAATCAATCAAGGTTGATTAGAATTTAGTTTTTCTTCATTATTGCTAATCATTATACTAATTTAATTTTCTGGTCTGAGTTTCTAGATAAGTATAGTGAGTGACCAACTCCTTTGTACATGCATACGACACGCCGTTGTAAAGGAACTGTACTTTAACTTAAAAACATATATTAAATTATAATTATTTAACTTGGCTTTTATAAACCTGGCGAGATTGGGGTATACCCAGATTAATTGGGGTATACCCAATTTCAAGGGGATATGGTGTGTCATTATTAAAAAGTGTGATTTTACTTTAATACCCTTGAACTAATTAAATATTAAAAATAAACCCATTTCTTAATTTTATTAACCCTAAAATTAAAAAACTAACCAACTCTTAATCTTCTCTTCTTCTTCATCTCCATCTTCCATCAACCAAAGCCATATAAAAATATTAAACTTTGATTTTCCAAAAAAATTGTTGACTCTACCAAATAAAGAAGACTATAAATGATGTTTAAACTCAAACTCATCATTGTGTTGTGTGATTTGATTGTTATATTAGGTTAGAAATCGAAAATTATGATTTACTGTGTTTTTGTCGACAAGGTCGTAACATGCATATCTTGCTGACTTTTCATAACACCATGGCGGCATCGTAAATTTTTCAACAGTAGGCGGTGGTATTTTTTGAATACCTTGCTTAGGCCAAATACAAATTTCTAAGGGTATTTTTTGAATACCTTCAAGGCCAAAAACAGCCTAAGGGTATTTTTGAATACCTTGCTTACTAATAAATTTTTTATGTCATCTCCTCGTATGTCAAAAAACAAAAGCTCGGCAAGGTCGACGATGAAGATCATCTTAGAAGCCACTTTTGGCCAGAAGCGAGGTCGACGATGAAGATCTTGCTTGCCACTTTTGGCCAAGATGATCTCCATTAGTCGACCTTCCGACTTTTCATACTTTCGGAACTAAAAGTGTTGATTTATTCTTTGATTTGGAGTATGATTTCATATAATAGATTTGCAATCCCCTTTTTAGAAGTATTTCGGTTGTGTGCTTCATTTTCGTTGCAAGAGATATTCTAAAAAAAAAAAAAAAATCGTCAAAAATCATCCCACAAAATTTCATAACTTAAACTTCATAAGTTTTAATCTATTCAATCAATTTAAACTTAATTAATTAATCTAATCGAAATTTTAGTGTTAATTAAATGAGGTCAATTTTGCCATTTTAAAAATATTTGGTTAAGGGGTGACATCTTTTACTTCAAAATGACCCTATTTTGTCTCATTGGGTATACCCGAATTAGTTTGGGTATACCCCAATCAAGCCAGGTTTATAAATACCACCTGTGTTTGGTTTTCCTTTTTGGAAAAGAAAGCATTTATTCAAAAAAAAGTGCCGAGAAGGCACTTAAAACATACAACATAAACATAATCTAGTAGTAAGATACATAAAATCCTTTCAATATTACAAGATAATACCGATTATCGTTTAAAAACCCTACGATCATGGATGAATCGACAAACTTGAAATTCTTAAAGGAATTTTGAGCACTTACCCAGGTGAATAAAGAAGCTTTTACTTGAATGATAACCCGCTCCACTAATTTATGCTCTCAAGCACCAGAGTGTCTAACAACATGGTAAATCTGTATTTCCAATCTATCAGATTCCACATCCATTTATATTCATATCTATAACAGTAAATCTGTTAGCATAAAGGTGAATGTTCATTCTGTGATCGAATGCATGACAATACCAGTCTTCATGTTATTCTGACAAGCCTCATGACGAGAGAATGTCTTGGATCCACATCCCATCAACTGTGTTGTACAAATTATTAACTCCATAAATAAAATATTCCGGCCGCCCCAATCCGTAATATAATCAATGACAGTCTTGGATTTGATGATAACTTCCTTGAGGAGAAATGTTCTCCTTGGAAAGAATATATATAAAACCTTGACAATATCTTTTGTGTTTACAACCAAAGTAAATGAGAATAATCTTCTAACGGTAAATGAGAATAATCTCCTAACGGTAAATAAGGTAACCCGATAATATAAACTCTATTACACCCCCTTAGTCTGAGCGGGAGAGGAACAAACGCTGAGACTAGAACGAAATCGAACAAATAATTGTCGAGGAAGTCCCTTGGTGAAGATGTCAAGATCTTTGGTTCTCGGAGGGGACGTGTAAGACTTGAATGGCACCAATACGAACTCGTTCACGAACAAAATGTATATCAATCTCCACATGTTTGGTACGTTGATGTTGCACAGATCTCCAGGACATATATGTCGCACTTACATTGTCACAAGAGACAATAGTAGCACGACGTAGTGGTAGATGGAGCTCTAGAAGAAGGTTGCGAAGCCATGTTGTTTCGAGCAGGCGCATTTGCTACTCCCTTGTATTCAGCTTGACCTTTGGATCGAGAGACTGTTGCTTGACGCTTGGAGGACCAGGAAATGAGATTGTCACCAAGAAAGACACAAAAACCAGATGTCGACCGTCGAGAATCGGGGACAACCCGTCCGGTCGGCATCGTCAGTATCTTTGTTAAGCCAGAGATAGAGGAGACCGAGAGAAACAATCCGTGGTTGATGGTGCCCTGAAGATAGCGAAGGATTCGCTTGAGGGAATGCAGGTGTGGCTCACGGGGGTCATGCATAAATAGACATATCTGCTGAACCGCGTACGCAATATCCGGTAAGAGTAAAGGTGAGGTCTTGAAGAGCACCTGCTAGGCTTCGTATAGAGTGGGATCCAAAGTCTTGGACCCGGAGGTTGCACCGAGCTTGAATCGGTGTCGATTTGGAGTAGCCACCGGATTACATTTTGTCATGGAGGCACGAGCGATGATATCTTGTGCATATAATGATTGAGACAAAAATAATCCACGAGGATGAACGAGTACTTGGATACCCGAGAAAATGATGTAGTGGGCCAAGGTCGGACATAGCAAACTCTCTCTTCATCAAATCAATGAAGCGGCACGGAGAGCATCGGTAGAGGCGGTCAAAATAATGTCATCAACATATAAAAGTAAGTATGCCGTTTCAGATCCGATTGATAAACAAAGAGAGAGGGATCACATACACTACCCCGGAAACCACAACTGGTGATAAACTTGGCAAACCTCTGAAACCACGCCATGGGAGCCTGCTTGAGGCCATATAGAGACCTACGTAATCTACATAAGTAATCAGGGTGAGCATGGTCAACAAATCTAGGAGGCTGATGCATATAGACTGTCTCGGTTAGATCACCATGAAGAAAAGCGTTCTTGACATCTAGTTGATGTATGGGCCAAGATCGTGATGTAGCAATAGTGAGAACAATACGAATAGTAGCAGGTTTAACAACCGGACTAAACGTTTCAAAACAATCAACTCCAACTTGTTGAGATTTTCCATTAGCAACAAGACGAGCCTTGTGTCGCTGTAGGGATCCATCAGCATTATATTTATGACGAAACAACCACATGGAACGAATAACATGAGCATCACGTGGTCGTGGTACAAGTTCCCAAGTATTAGTTTTCATAATGGCATTGTACCCATCTTTCATGGCAGCATTCCAGTTTATGTCCCTAAGAGCATACAAGTGAGAACGGGGAAGAGGAGAGATATGTCGTAAGGCTTGGACATGAAGGTTAAGACGATTGACTGGGCGGAATATGCCACGAGAGGCACGAGTGATAGGGCGGGAAGGAGATTCATTTATGGGAGGAGCTGTGGGTGTGGGTGACATGGTGGTAGGAGAAATAGAACTGGGGTCGATGAGGAGGTGGGAGGCGGTAGGTGTAGGTGATGTTGTAGAGTTGGGAGTAGAGACAGTAGTGGGTAAGGGGAGACGTTGTGGGGACTATATTAGGAATGGAAGGTTACGTAGTGGGTAAGGAAGAAGTTGTGGGGACTGTAGTGGGGCGGGAGGTGTAGGTGATGTTGAAGTGGAAGGAAGGTGAGTAGGTGTGGAAGTGGTTGGTGATGCATAGAGGGGAAGTTGGAGGGACGTGGAGTAGGTGATTGGACAGATGTGGGAGGCTGGACGGACGGATGTGGAAGTTCCATGAGAGTTCTGAGTTGGTGTGTTAGAAGAGTGGGAACGACGGTGGGGAGGAGTGTACAGTCCGGGGAGGGGGAAGTCCGGGCGACATCGGGGAAGGATAAGAGACATTATATAAAGGATGAGTGAGATAAGAGGGAGACTCAACGTTAGGAGGAATATTTGGATGGAGATTTGTGAAGGGAAAGACATTTTCATCAAAAGTTACGTGACGAGAGATAATGATTTTGTTTGTGGAAAGATCAAGGCAGCGGTATCCACGGTGGGTTGGAGGAAAGCCAAGAAAGACACATTTAATGGAGCGGGGGGCAAGTTTGTGAGGAGTTGTACAGGAGAGATTTGGATAGCATAGACAACCAAACGTACGAAGATGGTCATATGTCGGTTGTCCTTGATACAGAATAGACACAGGAGAGGAAAATTTTAAGACTTTTGTGGGAAGAATATTATGAAGATAAACAGCCATAAGGAGAGAATAAACCCAAAATTTTGGTGGAACGGAAGCGTGGGACATAAGAGTGCGGGTGATATCATTGACACGACGAATCATGCGTTCGGCCTTGCCATTTTGAGAGGAAGTTTGGGGGCAAGAGAACCGAAAAACTAGACCATTAGTACGAGCAAAATTGTGAAAAGAAGAGTTGTCAAATTCACGTCCCATGTCGCATTGAAAAACTTTTTATTTGACGCTCAAATTGGGTTTGAACAAGAGAACGAAATTCCAAAAACTTGTCATAGACTTGGGATTTAAATTTTAAAGGATAAACCCAAAGATAGTTGGTGAAATCATCCAGTAAGATAAGATAATAACGAAAACCGGTATCAACATGTAATGGAGAGGTCCATAAATCACGTGAATGATATCAAATGGAGCAAAAGTATTGGAATTTGATTCATAAAAGGTAATCGAACATGTTTACTAACTTGACATGAATGACAAAGTTTAGAATGTTGATTCTTATTACAATGAATAGAATTATTGGTACGAAGAACATCTAAAATAGCCTTGCTTAGGGTGACCAAGGCGGCTATGCCAAATATCTGGCGAAAAGACAAAGAAGAGAAATGGGGAAGACTGGGACGATTTTTGTGGTGGCATGGCAGAGTTGGTAATAGGCTAAAGATCCCCCGAACTATTGCACCGAAGGATAATCCTCCTCGGGTCGATCTTTCACGAGAAAAACCGGACGGATCAAACTCAACAGGACACACGATTATCAGTGGTGAACTTACGAACATAAACTAAGTTCTTGATAATATCGGGAACAACAAGAGTATTTTTTGAGTTGAAGGGTGCGAGAAGGGAGATTTATGAGCTTGGTACCACTAGCACTAACTGGAATGCTATTGCCATTGCCAACTAAGACAGACCTTATAGTACTAGAGTTGGAAACGTTATGTAAAGTACCCAAATCAAGGTGAGATGCGAGGTAGCACCGGTATCCATGTAGAAAGCATCATCGGGTTCTCAGTAGATGCATAGAACTATATGCCTCGGAATGTCTCGTGAGCTTGATTGTTAAATCGCCATTTATTTTAATGGTTTAGAGAAAATAGGATCGTAGGAGGGCTGATACCATCTTGGATTTGATGATAACTTCCTTGAGGAGAAATGTTCTCCTTGGAAAGAATATATATAAAACCTTGACAATATCTTTTGTGTTTACAACCAAAGTAAATGAGAATAATATTCTAACGGTAAATGAGAATAATCTCCTAACGGTAATAACGTAACCTGATAATATAAACTCTATTAGACAGGAACTCTCTTCTGATATCCCATAAATACTGTTGTACCTAAAAGTATGGGCTGGATTAAAAATAAACAAACATAAGAATGTATACTTTTGTCTCTAAATCTATTGATGATTGATCAAACAAAGTATGTGCATTGCACCAGAAAATATACGTTAGGTGGTCCATACAGATTTTGGCCGTACATGGATAAAAAAAAAATGTACAACACGCAACAACTTGGAAACTACGCACATATATCATTTAAATACATTTTACCTTCCATGAATATAAGCTGTCGCAACTTTAGGATACTGTTTGAACAAAAGAGTCAAATAGCTTTGATTATGTCAGGTGCATGTACCAATTATAATCCTTAAATCCTTAATCTTCCAAGATTTGATTGGATTGTCATCTGAGTTGTTTTAGCTCTCATTCTCTTGATATAATAAGACTAACCAAGTTTCTTGGAAAGAACCTGAATTTTAGAATATACATGGTCAAACGGCCACTTAAGTATGCCAAATGATGATCATGAAAAGAGAATTTGAATCAGCTGACATAGAGGCTGGAACTATTTGTTTGTCTGCTGCACTATAAAGAAAGCCGTTCGAACAGGGCACCTGGTTGTCTAATCACACACTTATATGGGTCAGATGTCTTCACTTACAAATTCGCACCCAAAACCTGACCTCTGCAAATGTCTTCAATACAATGGTAATGTCTACGATCTGATTTCACCAATTTATATTTTAATTATTCAAGTAAGTGTATGTTTTGGAATCTTAATCGTCTGGTGCATAATTTTCGGAGTATGGCAAAATAATGAAATCTCCCATCAGAAAGCAATTTCATAACCCTTGTCCATACTCCACAGTCCTTGCGTACAGCTACAATATTATATATACTGAACATTTGTAGGATAACGTATACGGATAAATGAATATAGATGTGTAAATAGTTGCCAACTAGGTGTGCTACTGTGCCATGAACATGCATCCGCTCATTTCCTTGTAATATGGTTGATATATATATATAAATTTACGGGTCTTAACTTAAGACTCTTAAGTTAAGTGCATTAATTAATATGGACCCGTTTGTGTACAAATTTCTCAAACTAGTAAGGTCAAATGTCACCATTCAAGGTATACCAACAGAAATTAATAACCTGCTCTTAATCATGAATTATTATTTAGATCCATTAAATTATTGCTTGCTTAGCTCGATCCTCACTTATTAAACCACCTTACATTTCAACTTAGGATATGTACATTTGTAAGTCAAAAGTGTTTGATTCATATTAAGGGATAGCTTTAACAGCCAATCAAAGCCATACCTCTCGAGTTTTAACGGATTCAACATGGTAGCTAAGACGGTAATAGGGGGTTATCAAATTCCGCCGGAAGATTACCAAACTTCATACGATTAAAGGGTAAATTTCGCTTGGGGACGGTAACCGCTATAAAAATCGGCAATCCTTGTAGCAGCTATATATATGTTTACAAACTGTGATTCCGAAAACCTCTATGCTGGCTGATAACATAGCTGACTATAGAACACACCTTAGATCCACAACACGGATGTTCCGGTGACATATAATTCATCTTAGAAGAAGCTCAAAGTGATCACAATGGTGAATGTAGCAGCTAGCATATCAAAGTAGGGTTGTTTAATACAGTGCATGCATTGATTGTCAGCAGCTACCATCTTCATTATTGATGGTAGTAGTGATAGCTGTAACAACAGTACCATGTAAGTGTAGTGTAAAGTTACCAGTCATTATCTTGTCGTTGTACTTGTTGGTCACACTCTAAATGTTAACAAGGCAGGGGCTTTTTAACTATTCTTCTTTTGTTTATTTACCTAAGAATTCAATTATGGGGTAATCCAAATTCAAATTCATGTTCGGTTGAGGTAATTCCATTATCTTTGTTTTTACCCCGGAATACAATTTCATTGCACTATTGGACCAATGCTATGGAATTCTACTATTTTGGAGGGAATTGGATTCCTAGGAATCAAAATTATTAATTACAAAAAATTCATTTGCACCGTTCCGTTCAAAGAATTGGGTGCATTTCCTAGGAATTGGATTCCCCAGAATCCAATTCAGAATCCAATTCCTTGAAACGAACGTGCTGTAAATCTATCGATGATTGATCAAACAAAGTATGTGCATTGTACCAGAAAATATACGTTAGGTCATGTTGAATTTGGCCGTACATGGATAGTAGTATAGCTGTCCACAGTACGTGTAGTGTAAAGGTACCGGTCATAATGTTGTCGTTGTACTTGTTGGTCGTACTCATCTAAATGTTACTCCACGTTCATAAGGCATGGGTTTTTAACTGTTCTTCTTTTATTTATCTGAACATTTTGGTGGAAAAAACATTTTAGTGTCTCGGTAGAGGACAATTATTATTCCTCCACTTGGCCAAGTTTCCTGGTGATTTATATGGGCAGCCAGGCATGTACCAAGAATAACTGGGTACCGTTGTAGGGGTTAGATATCGCACAACTGATAATTATGTGAAGCAACTATATTACACGTAAGCGAACGGTCATCGCTCATGGCATATCTCAAATGGCGGAACCAATGACGTCACAAAGTCACGGGTAAAGTATGGAAGCTGTACGAAGTTAATGAATACGTGCGAGAAGACTCAATATATGGGTGCGAAGACTTCGCACCTCAGATCCGAAAATAGGGGCTTTGTTAGCTGTCCTCCACTATGAAAAATCCCTATATATAGGACCAGCCACCCTTGTGGTGAGGGAGAGGTCTTTTTGAAAGTTGAGATAGAACTTTATTGGGAGTTCCTTGTACGAGAATAATGTAAGGAGCTAGATATTGGAAGAATAATGTTGCCGTGTGTAGCAATATCAGCATCCTCAGGCTTCTTCTTTCCTTGGTATATTATGTATGATGGATTATAAATTTCCATCTCATCACAATAAGAAACAGTCGACATCTTCACTCAAACCCATGTTCACACAACAGACAGAACATGTGTTCAATTTAAAAGTTCTTAATCTCTTAGCATAAGCTCTTCATCTCTTAGCATAACCTTGTACACAAAAAAATTGGGATTGGGAAAGCGCCAAGTCTTGCAAAGAGTTCATTATCTTTAAGCATGTAACACCAAATGTACGGAAATCACCTTCCTAGCAATATGCACCTGGAACGAACACTTGCAGTCAGTTTTTCCGAAAGAATTAATGCAAGTAAAATTTGTAGAAGGTAACTGGTAGCGGGTAGTATGCTCCTCTTTCTTTTCTAACACTTGAAGTCAGTTTTGATAACATTCAATGAATGAATGTCTACATTGTATTGAGACGATTTGTAATCAATTGATTATTAAGAGAAAGATTGATTTAGTTACAGGACAGACTTGAGTTTTATATACCCAGACTCGATTCTCTCCTCTTCACATTAGGCTCACACGTACATACGGCACACACACAGCACACTCACACACTCTATGTTATTACCCTCCCTCGATCTTAAGTGGTCTGTAAAAGACAACTTGAGATTGCACGCACAACTCACACACAAACCAGCAAGGAATAAAGCAACAAAGACCAACAGTAGAAACACCGAAGTTGGGAACGAAAAACTGCAGGCACAGTTACGACTTGTCGCAGACAAAAAACAAATAGTAGGCTGGTAGTGGTTGTTGCAGACGAAACATGGCGGTAGCAGGAGATGCAGTAGAAGTAGGCAGAATAAGAAGTGTTGGTGTAGAGAATAATGCACACATGAAGTATAGAACCACACACACACTTCGGGCAGCTCCATGCACAGAAAATGTGTAAAACATCAACAACTTATCACTAGTTTGTCATCAGAAATATAATCTCAGTCGTCATAAAATGATAAGAAAGTGATTTGGCAATAAGAGAGAAACACCCAACATATTGTTCTTGACTCTTGCAAACACCAATGACATAAGAGAGCAGCGGATGGAGTTATACCAACATATGAGTAAGAATGGCAATTGTCTTGCATTATTCAACACAAATTAGATGCAACAAATTAAATGTTGCGGTATGTGTACCAGATAATCGATATAGCACAAGAAGTATAAGAAGTAGAGACAGTTGCAGTAAATCAGAAGTAAGATGCATAGGTGGTGTAGGAATAGTCATAAATTAGCAGGCTAGTAACTTGTGATGTAGTAGTACTGGCTGAAAACATGTGAGAAAGAGAAAATACCAGATTGAGAAATAAGTATGAATAGCAGGTCATAACGCAACATAAGTTGGTGCAGGTAAAAGTATCAGCCTTGTAGAAGAAATAGAGCAACATCCAACTGATTTAAAAATGCCGATTCTGACAGAATAATATTACATGCCATATTGACAGTCAGAATTGAGAGTATCACCCTGCACACACACATGAATAGAAGAATAAACCAGCACAAATCTCACACCCACTTAACCACTCAGCACCAACTAAATGCAGAATTTTGCTTTATAACACCTGAAATCGGCAAAGAAGCTTGCATCCAAACACTCACACACCCTAACATCCAATAGCAGAACTTGAAGGAGCAGCAAAAATAGTGGTTGATGCAGTAAAATAGATAACCAAAAGAGAGACACAATTCGGACAAGTTAAATCCAAGCAGTTGTAGTGAACTGCAAGCAATGCAGCATACCAACACACACTCTCATAACCGTACAACTGAAGTATTAAAGACCTCATGACGTTGGAGGGATAAGTTGATGCATATTTGTAAAGAAGTAACAGTAAACCACCAAAATATATGCATACTGAGAAACGCAAGTGACTGCAAACTTCCAACACCAACCACAAACAACATGAAGTCTTTTGGCTCATTAAGAACTAGTACCTGACTTGGCTCCATATGGCAAAATTAGAAGCAACAACTCACAAGTCTCTGCAACCCTGATCTTCTTGAAACAACATTATTCGCAAACAAAGAAATATTAAAAACAACAAACCAAATCTGAAGTTGTTTATAGAAAGCACTTAGTAAAGTACCCATATTATTCACCAACAGAAATAACGAAACCAGCAAGAAAGAGATAATTTGGCAGTATTCAGCAACATGATAACTAAACCAGGCTACATCAGAATTGAATGTAGACTCATCAGAGAGAAAATTATCTTGTACTTACTTAACTCCCCAATTTCAATCCCAAAACATCATCTTCAATTTCATCATTTGAAATCGCAAGCCAACTCACTAAAAAAAAGAGGACTATACCAAAGCCAGTACCAATGGGATGAACTGATAACAAGCAAATTAAGCACATATAGTGCAACAAACTCTCATTCCACACACATATCAATACACATCTGTGATTTAAGAGGACATTTTCCTCACTTTCAAGTGGAACAACTTTAAGCTTCTCTCTTATCTAGACAAGGTGTAGAGGAGATAGGCATGCTCAGACTTAAAAGCGCCAGGTATCAGCACAAGTAGGACTTGATGAAAGAACTAGTTACCACAAACCTAGTTATGATGAAAGCAACTTTTGAAGACAGAATTGTCTATTGTTGAGCTAGTGATGTAGAAGGTGAACACATGATGTTAAAAACTAAAGTAATCTAAAGATAAAGTTTGAGATTATGATGGTTATTTTCAATGATGTTGTAGTAATAATGGTTGTCGTTCACTCGGACTTGATGGGATTGATTTTAAGTTTTAATAAAAGAAAATAAAAGAAAAATATATACAAATATTGTCACGGGATGAAGAGATGACCAGGGACTCGATTCCACCAGACTTCAATTTTATGCGATTCAAAAATCAATTCTAAACGATAATAGCTCATAAGATAAAGTTTCATTGACTCTAATTCATTGCCTAATGTAGATTTCGAAAGTAATGGATGTAAATCTAAAGCATGGGACATCAAAACATTTATGCTAAGTATGACCCATCAATTGAAATCACAACCATTCAATGATAATCATAATTCAATTAAATAACAATGCAAATAGTCATAAAAAGAATTAATAGAATTACCACATTCATGAAATTTAGCTTCTCCGTCGTCCGGTGATGGGGTCTAGCTCATCATGTTGGAAACACGCTCAAAAGTCGATTTCATTGCTCAAAAATGGTGTTTACAAATGATGAAAATGGAGAAAATGATAAAATCGGCTTTGCAACAGATTATAAGTGTTGCAAATAATGTTACAAAGGACTATGATCTGTAGCTTTTAAGTCTCGCCTTCCGTATTACGACCCACGCTAAGTGTCGTTGTCAGCATTGAAAACGACGGTTCCTCGTGCGTTGAATGTTCTTCGTGTTCTTCAATGGCAGCAGCGAGAAAGATATTTGTAACTCGATTTTCGACTTTGTACGTCTCCCAAAACTATCCCAAACTCTCCCTTCTCCCATATGTTATCCCAGGAGCCTATATATATTCATTTGGACCGAGAATATACCCTCTTAACTCCAAAATATCCCGGCAGACAATTAAAAATATTTCCATGCAAGATACGGGAATTTCTTCCCTGATTTAAATCTTCACGCGTTTTTGTTCAGCTGACACACTCCAATTTGTTTGAAACACGTCCCAGAAGTAGCTAAACTTGTGCTGTCTCATGAAATCTTCCCAGATATACAACAAATTTCGAGATTATCTTCCGGCCAAATATTATTTCCTGTTTCAGCTCAAAACTACGTGAACTCTATGGTTTTATCAACTCTGGAACGTTTACCATCCCTGTTTAAGCGTAACAGGATTTTTCCAAGTAAAATCCGAGAGAAACTCGGCAAAAATCACGTCCAAATATGCACTGAAATCTTCGCGTGACTGGTTTTTTTTGAATTCATTTTTTTCCCGCCAAAATTTGTTCAGGCCGTGGAGAAGAAGGTGGTTGCCCCTTAACCAGCGATGGGGTGCGAATAGCGGATGCCTTTAGGGGTGCCTGGGGGTGCCCTTATCCAAAATTAGGGTGCCTTTAGTACTTTTCTCCGGGGTCCAAAAAACACTTTTTTGAGTAACTTTTTCCGCACAAGTGTATTTCTCCAAAAACACCTAGACACACATAAAAACACCAAAATTAGTACAAAAATCGAGACCAACAATAGAGACACTGAGGACAAATTAGACACAAAAATGTGTCTATCAGATTACCAGCAAAGACTCAAATTTCAGTTGATGAGATAAGAAATTTCAACCCAAAACAACCAAACTGGAAATTGAAATACCAAGAGCTCAAACCCCAAAACTGGGTTTTAGATCCAAAATCATGCTTAATCCTCTTGACGACGTTGCAATACTAGCATCAGGATCAGATACAATCTCATACTACTTAACCATCAATAATCACAACTGCCTACTAGTTCCATGAAAACAAACTCTATGAACAAAATTGATGAAAATTAGAAAAACTCAAACCTGTTGATTCGTACACTCCAACTCCAATACGAAAACCAAACTCAGAAACATCATGTAAAACGCAAGATTCTTCAACACATATGTGAGGACTGCTTTGAAATAAGATATGAGACCAACACTTCTCAATATTCTCACGAATCCAATCGGTGGAACGACTTTAAGTTTTCGCCCTAACTAGACCGTAGTGTAGCGGACTAGAACACGCTCAGACTGTCTCGGCATCAGGAATCAAGAGCAGTTGATCTTGATGAAGAAATTAACTGCAAAAATGAGCTAATTATGATGAAAATCTTGGGTTGAAGATGAAATTGGAAGATGTTGTTGTAAGTAATCTAGATCTGAGATGTAATTCTTTGAAGGATGGAGAACAATCTGTGAATTTTTGATGAAGAACAATCAGAGTTGTAAGATGTTGTTGATGAACAGCAGCAGGAGATGAAGATTCAGGTGAATTAGTGGAAAAATTGGATTGATACCCTCAGAAATTCATGATTTCTGAGTCTGATACCATGATAACATTCAATGAATGAATGTCTACATTGTATTGAGACGATTTGTAATCAATTGATTATTAATAGAAAGATTGATTTAGTTAAAGAACAGACTTGAGTTTTATATACCCAGACTCAATTCTCTCCTCTTCACATTAGGCTCACACGTACATACGGCACACACACAGCACACTCACACACTCTATGTTATTAAGTTTGTGACAAATTACTCTCAATCTGATTCAAAAGATCGATCGATGATATAATACACCTAAATTCTAAACAATTTAGCAAAGGATGTTTCCTTCCATTCCTCACTGATACTAAATTACATTTGAGAACTCAGAAAATATCTAAAGCTCTATAAACAACAAATGATCCTGAAATTACACCGTAGTAAATTTCTGTATAAACATGCGGCTCAAATTTCTAACCCCGACTCAAATTCTCAAGTAGGCCAACACAACACCGAAAGGGTAAAAATTGGGATCCGTACTAAGGAATCATAATTCTTGATTTACCACGAAAAATCAGTTGAGACAAAGAGGCGAAGAACTTCTTGGTGAGGCATGTTTAAACATAACCGTGGCAAAAATGCTGGATTTTCTTCTTTCGTGTTCTTTAACTAGAACTGCAACAAATTCATCTAGTTTCTCCAAGTTTGTTGTCGCCGCCAATTTCTTCCCACGGAAAAGTACTGATTCAACATTTTTTTGTTCAAGCATTGCCTCTGAAACTTCCAATAGTCTTCTCCCATCAATTGACACTGTATTCGGGTTCTTCCTGAGCGGGCTTCTTTGGGGACCGGTCATTCCATTATTTCCTTGAATTCGAACGTAATTCTCTGTTCTGTATTCTCCGAACGCCATCGAAACCGCTTGATCAACCTATATAACATGAGCCAAAGAATACATTTAGGATATTTTCACAATGGAAAACAAGAATATCTAAAAGGTAACTTTGTCATTAAAATAAGCGGCAAACGGTTGGTAGTTACTAAAGCGTATTCTTGTCATTTGAAATTAACCGTTCCTTATTCATGTTTAATTTCTAACTGTCAGTAAAGAATCGATTATTACCGTATCGGAAGCTCCTTCTCCGGCGATTTTGAGAAATCCAGCAGAAGAAAGTGTATTTCGATCACCGGAATCCGACTCACCATTTCCCAAAGAAACAACCAGTAAATCCTCAACACTATCACAATATGGAAACTCTTGTTTGTTATTAAGCACATGTGTAATAGCAGCAGCTGTTGGATTATTCATCGCTAAACCCCCATCGACAGCCATTATCTTTGTTTTCTTATCAACTGATTTCATCTCAAAACCACCATTAACCGTTAGATCTGAAGATGTAGCCACGCAAATTTCCCTCATCTTGAAGTCATAACTGTCGTTTTCTAAACCGTCGGCTCTTGAAAACAAAAACGTCGCTCTTGTTTTCAGATCAAAACAAGGAATCAAAACTGGTTTCAATGTGTCTTTCAAAGTACATTCGCCGAAAATCTGTCGGAAAATTTTCTCAATCTTTGCCGGTGACCGAAACATCATTCCGAACTTCCCACTGGAAGATTTTCCTGAATTGATTAACCGTTTACTGTTTTTCACGAGAAACTGCAAAGCTTCGGTGGCCTTTAGCAACGGTCTTCCATCTTTGCCACGGGTGAACAACAAAGCGATGAGAATTCCACCGATTCCTGAACCGGAAGCAACATCAAAGTAATCAGCAACACGAGCATCTGAATTCTTAGTTATGTTCATGAGTTTGGATTCTAAGTGACATAAAGATTTTGCAGCGAGAATTCCGTCCGTTGAACCGACACCATCAATTGAGAGTACACGAACTTTGCCCACATCGTGTTTGTTAGCTTTGAGTGTCTCGACTAAATCTTCCACTGGTGATTTTGAGTTGGTTTGTTTAGAATCGAAGAGGAATTTGTTTTCGAGGATTGAGAAGATGTCGTTGGTGAGTTTGTCGATGTCGAAGTGGTTTGATGATGAGTCGCTCATCATTGGTGAATACACTTCTGCCATTGTTGTAAAAATTTAACAAAATTTCAGGAAACAGAAACTGGAATTACAGAAATCGGAATTTAGTTTTTTTGGTTGATGGGCTTGAAATTTTAAAGTGGGATACAAGAATGTGGTGATGATTGAAATGAGTTTGATGTGGTTCATTATATAGTGTGGGGAATTCAAAGAAGTGCGTACTTTAGTACGTGGAGTTTATGCGCATTTTAGATGGAGCCTTCATTTTTTATTGTTAACCAAAAATATTGACCGTATTTTTTTAAGTGCTGACTGTCAAGATTCATTTTTTTACTAACACTGACCACCTTATTGTCGCCACTGCGCAGTCTCGTGGTTTGTTTGTTGCATTTTCTAAAATATTCCGTGGAGAATTTTTTTACGGTCGCTTGATCGGGGTATATCCAAATTAATTGGGCATACCTAATTAGACAAAAGCCATATTATTTTAAAGTAAACAGGCTACCCCTTAACCTTGTATTTTCTAAATAGCTAATATACTCTTGTTTAATTAACACTAAAAATTCCGATTAGGTTAATTAATTGAGTTTAGATGAATTAATATAATTAAGAATAAGTAACCGGGGGATATTGAAACTAATTGGGGGATAGAGGAAAAGGACAAAAACCGGATCCAAATATCAAATCAGGGTCACCCCTTATCTAAGCATTTTAAGTAATTCCTAATCTACCACTCACTAATCAGGATAAGTGGTTAATAATAATTAGGAAAAATCTTAACAATTTGTTAAAAGATTAGTGTATGTTTTTATTTGTATTTGGGTGAGTGAGGTGAGAGTAGAAAGAGGGAGAAAAATTGAGAGGGAACTTTTTTTTGGTGAAAATGGAGGATGATTGTGAAGAGATAATTGCTATTAAGAGGTTGAAAATTTGATTTTTTTTCTTTGAATCCACCATTTTTGTAGCTCAAAAAGCTCGGTGCCGGCATGGACATGGTATATGAATACAATGCCGGAAGCAGCCATACCGGCATGGTATTCATACCACGTCCATGCCGGCACCGAGCTTATCCCCTATTTTGAAATTCAAGCCGGCATAGTATTAAACCCAAAAACTATGCCGGTACAAAAGTTATTTTTTTCAGAACGCTATCCAGGGGGTCTGGGGGGGCGTAGCCCCCTAGCAGAATGCGAGACAGCGTCTCGTAGAAATTTTTTTGGTTTTGAAATTCAAAACCTATTCCGTTATGATTTTTTTCTGGTTTTAATCAGTTCACAGCCGGCACCGTTTTCCGGCATAGTATGTTGCTTTAATTTCTATGCCGGAACATTATGTAAAGTATCCAGAAAGTTGATTTTTTTTTACTTGATTACCGGCATTGATAGATTTCTATCGAGCATGCCGGCATTTAGTTACGGCATTGAATGTTAGTTACCAAGCATGCCGGCACCGTTTTCCGGCATGGTCTTCATCAATTCCGGCATGGTCTTCATCACTACCGGCGATGTAAAAAAAAAATCCGACATGGTCTTCATCACTGTCGGCATGGTCTTCATCACTTCCGACATGGTCTTCATCACTACCGGCATGTCTTCATCATTTCCGGCATGATCTTCATCACTTCCGGCATGGTCTTCATCACTACCGTCATGGTCTTCATCACTTCCGAATGTAGAAAAAAAATCGTATCCAAAGTGAGGAGCCGGCGGAGAAGGAGAAGAGAATTTGAAAGGGAGTGGGGAGAATTTAGAATTTGAAAGGGAATGTGGAATATTTGGGTTTCAAAGCTCTAACCCTAAAAGAAATTAATAAGAAGTGGACATGGAAATGGGGGATATGATTTTGTTTTTTGATTTTTATTTTGAGGAAGGGTATTTTAGTATTTTTGCCCCACAAAAACACCCCTTAGCAGACACTATTGGTTGGGTGAAGTAATTTATATTCCCCAATTAGTTTCTATATCCCCCAATTGCGTAAGTAGATTAAAACTTATGAATTTAAGTTATCAAATTTTGTTTTTGATTGAACTCATGTGGGAAGATTTTTGATGAAAAAAATTTGTTTTGACAATTTTTTTTTGCAGCGGAAATGAAAACATACTACCCAAACACTTCTAAAAAGGGGATTGCAAAGATTATGTGTGAAATCATACTCAAAATTAAACAAGAAATCAACACTTTCAGTTCTGAAACTATGAAAAGTCGGCAGGGTCGACGAATGAAGAACATGCCGACTATATCTGGCCGACAAGGTCTATAGATGAATAACATGCCGACTATATCTGGCCGACAAGGTCGGTGAATGAAGAAGATGCCGACTTTATTATTTTTGACACATGAGACTGTTGTAAATGTTTCACTAGTCGGCATCTTATTGATTTTTTACCTTGTCGGCTACCTTATAGTCGGAAAGGTCGACAAAAAATACCTTGCCGACTATAAGATTTTTGACATACAGAGAAAGGTGTTACAAATGCATAATTAGTCGGCAAGGTTTTAATTTCATAACCTTGCCGACTAAACTATAGTCGGCAAGGTTCAAATTTTCAAGTTCTTAGTCGGCAAGGTATAAGGATGAATACCGTGTCGACCCTGTAAATATTACTTTCAGAAACAAAACTCTTTGAAAAGTCGGCATGTTATTCATCTTATAACCTTGCCGACTAAAAATAAATATGAAAAGTTGGCATGCTATTCATCCTATAAGCTTGCCGACTAAAAATAAATATGAAAAGTCGGCATGCTCGACAAACAAATACCATGCCGACTGTGTAACTACAATTCAACAATTTCAAATTTTCTGATCTAATTTGTCATTCAAATAACAAAACAAAGTAACGAATGAGTTTGAAAGGATTAATCGACAATAAAAAAAAATCATAATTGACGATATTTTTTATTTGAAAACGATGAAATATAAAGTAGGAGAAAGGAATTGATCATTAGATTGACGATGAAGGAGAAGGAAAGAAATTAATAAGGTTTTGATCTAAAACCCAAAAAGGGTGGTTTTGGTTATTATTTGGAGAAGGGTAATTAGGTAACTTTACACATATTAGACACCCCTTAACCCTATATTACGGTTGGGAACAAAATGGGTATACCCCAATCAAAATGGGTATACCCCTTAACCCTCGGCTAGAAAAATTCATGCCTAAAAAATAAGCTTAAGCCACCCGACCAATCCAATTCATTTTCAAGCCACCACACCTTTATTTTTCAGCTCCGCCACTGGATTGATTCGAAATTTTTCAGCCTCAAATTTGCTGATGTTACGATAGTGTATTGGTAAATTTTTTGATGATGATACATATTATCCGAACCAAAGTCTGTTCATGGGCACTCAATTCTTGATTGATAAAAAATTTGTTTTACTATGCGCTTACGGCTCACCTAAATATGGTGTAAACATTATAAGGTCAACGGAATGTTTTTATAACTATTATTTGGAAAAACAGTTGTTACTATGTCTGTGAGATTTGAATGTCAACAGTTTATTTTGTCGATGATATAGTTTAAATTAACATGTGTGAACGACGTGATGTAAACAAAATCTCTGGAAAATCGTTTTGGTTTTTGTTAGTGGAAAAACTTTTTCTTTATTTTGTTAGTGTTTGGTTAGTTGTTGGGTCTAGAAATGGAACGGAAGGAAACAAGAAAAGAGAGAAAAAGAGAAAAAAAAGATGAGACAGATGGGAACGTGTATAGTTTTCTAATTAAGGATTAGACTAATCAAGTTCACTAGAGAAAGATAATGTATTTTAAAGGTTTGTTTTTGTTTTGGCAGTTATCAATTCAAATTGATGTTTGAAACATTTTAGGATTGTAATAAACCACTTTTTTTTAGTATAGAGGCAAGAAACATGCCTGCAACATCTTTTCTTTTCCTGTTTTGACGGTTGACACCCGAGACTATCTTTTTTTGTAAGTCATATGGGCTAGATTGGACTGCTAGATTGGCCAAAAAGTGTTGCAAATCATGAAAAAAGCGTGGGAAAAAAGTTAACACTCAATCTGCTACTTCTCTCTAGCGGTTGCTCGCAATCGCACTATCGGCGAGATTGAAACGCTGAATGGTGCGGCGCTCAAAAAGTTATCAAAACGCCGAATGGTTCGGCGTTCAGAAAAATCACAAAAATCGAACGGCCGAGATTGAAACGCCGAACCGTTCGGCGCTCAGAAAAACGCCGAACCGTTCGGCACTCACAGATGACGTGGATGGCCAATCTAGCAGCTAGATATCTAGCCCATGGGACTTAGGAGGTTGCCCAAGATGACGTGGATGGCCAATCTAGCAGCTAGATATCTAGCCCATAGGACTAAGCCTTATTCAAACCCCGGGTAATGATATCTACTTTTTTTTTTTTTGAAGCATGGTAATGATATTTACTAATTATTAGTATGAACCATCGATCATAATAATGTTTTTTTTTTTTTTTGAGGCATGAAATTTATTAGAGAAGAGTTTAAATTACAACTTGTCGTGGGTATGTGGTACCCACAGAGTCCTGAAATAAAATGTGACTGATAAAAGATGGGATTTCCTGGTTTCAAATTTTGGTTGAATAGTTTCCTACTTGGCTTCCATCTGCTGCTTGATTGCCTTCCCTGTAGTTGTGTTGTATGGCGACTTGCGGGATTTGTCTAAGCCTACTTTTTATTTCTTCAAATCATTCCTGCTATGTGCCAAGGTGGTATGGTGGTTGATGTGATGAAATGCAGGAGGTTCTCTGAGTCTGTTTCAAAGAGAACTCTAGGCCATTGTCTCTCTGTTGCTGTTCTTGAGGCCAATAGTAATACCCAGGTTTCTGCAGTTAGGGCAGTGGTAATTCCCAGAGGTTGAGCCATTGCTATTAACGTTCGTGCATCAGTCTCTACAGACGAATCCCGCCACTGCAAATCCCGGGTGGCCTGTGGCTGCTCCACCAGTGTTAATCTTTAACCAGTGGATGTTTAGAGTGGACCAACCTACCGATATTGTTGTTGTCCTTCTATCCGTTGTTGGGTGGTTGAATGTTGGTGTATCTCCTGGTATGATTGGTGGTGAAGCGTGAAGTGCTCCGAAATATTCTTGTTGTAGTTTTTGCGCCCAGGCTAGGATTTCTTCCGAAGTTGTTTGTTTTTGTTGGTAAACTAGATCATTTCTGGATAGCCATAGGGTCCATAATAGAAAACAAAAGGAGGAGATTACATTTGTTGATGTTGGTTATTGCAGGATTTGGGATATGGTTGTTTGTGGAGTTAAGGTGAAGGTCGGGTTGGGGTTGGAGTTTGGTGCATTTGTAAGTTGATTGAATAAGTTGTTCCAGGAAGTATTTAACGTTGGGCAATGAATTAAAAGGTGGCTTGCTAATTCCGTATCAGTATTGCATCTTGGACATATGTCTGAGTTGGTCAAATGGATTCGATGTAAGAGAGAAAGGTTGGTAATCCTTCATTGATGGCTTTCCACATGAAAAACCGAATTTTAGATGGACATGGTAAGGTCCATAAGAATTTTGTAGGTGGTAGAGGTGTGTGGGTTGGTTGACCGTAGGCTAGACATTTGTATCCCGAAGATGTGGTGTACTTTCCAGTTTTTGAGTGTGGCCAGATAATTTTATTTGGGATATTATTTTGGAGAAGGTGGATGTTGATGATTTTTTGAATTATTGGATTGGGAAATGTGTTCAATTTTTCATGATTCCAAGAGTGGGAGATTGGGTCGATGATATCCGCCACCGTTTGGATTGGGTAGCATTGTGTCGGGTCTAGATTGGAGAGTGTGGAATCCAATTAGCTTCTATCGGAGTTGTTAACCCATTTCCAATACGGTGGAAAATTAAGTTGTGCATGGTAGGGATAATTGATGCGAGTTGTCTACATTGAGGACTGGAAGCAGAGGGTATGGAAACGTTTCCTTCAAAAATTGGTTGTACTTTAAGGTATTTTGCGCTGAATAGACTTCCGCATAGAGAGTTAGGTTGTTCATGCGAATTCCAGATTCTCTTCATTAGAAGAGCCTTATTGTGATCACTGCTTTTTCTTATTCCTAATCCTCCTTCGGCTAATGGTTTTGTTGCTTTATCCCATCCTACAGGGTGTAGTTTTTTTATTGTTGAGTCATTTCCCCAGAAAAAATTCTTGGTGATACAATCTATTTGTTTGTGTATATTTTTGGGTAGGTTTTGTGTTTGCATTATGTGATTGGAGGTTGGCGTTGAGAGGTTTTGATGAGAACTAGTCTTCCGGCTGGAGTTAGGCTTTTTGTCATCCATCCTTTTGCTTTTCTGGCTAATCTTTGTAGTAGGGGAGTGAAAGTTCGATTTGATGCTCTTCCTTGTTTGAAATGGATGCCTAGATAGGTTGGAGGTTTTGATGTGGTCGGCATATTAAAGAATTGTTGATGATCATTTATTTTGATTGGGTCTAAATTAGGGTGATGGATGATTACCGATTTGGTAGTATTTAATTACTTGCCCTTCAGAGGATTTATAGGCATGGAGGAGGGTTTTAAGGTGTTGGTTACTCTGATATGAAGCTTTATAGGTAATCAGAAGATCATCTGCATACATTAGATGAATTATGGAAGCTGCTTTTTGTGATATGTTAAGTCTTGGAACTAATTTTTGGTTTTGAAGGTTTCCCAGGTTTGTAGATAGGATTTCAGCACATATGATAAAAATATAGGAAGATAGTGGGTCTCCTTGTCTGATACCTCTGCTTGGGGTGATGTATCCATGAGGTGTACCATTTATTTTGATTGAATAAGTAACTGTTCTGACGCATAGCATAATGTAGTCTATAAAGGCTGATGGGAATCCAAGTTTTGTAAAGATGTTTTGATGAATCCTCGCCCTATGATGTCATAGGCTTTTTGGATGTCTAGTTTGAGAGCTATTTTTGGATCTTTGGTGGATTTTGAGGTTCTAATATGATGGAAGAGTTCTCCAGCAATTGCAATATTGTCTTGTATTGATCTTTGCAGTACAAAAGCACTTTGGAAAGGGCTTATTAAAAATGGGAGAATAGGCCTAATTCGGTTGACTAAAATTTTTGAGATGATTTTATATGTGACGTTACATAGTCCTATTGGTCTGAATTGTGAAGGTTTTGAAGGGTGGTCGACTTTAGGTATTAGTGTTATGTTTGTGTGATTCATGAGAGGGTGCATATTAAGATTATTAAAGAAATCTTTAACCATTGCTATCAATTGAGGGTGGGTTGTTTCCCAGAAAACTTTAAAAAACTTACTTGTATAGCCATCTGGACCCGGAGCACTTTCAAAATTTATGGAGAACAGTGCTTGTTTGATTTCTGTTGTAGTTACTTCCTTTGTAAGTAGGTCTGATTGCCTAGGAGTCAACCGAGGTCTGATATTTTTAAAAGATCTTCATTTATTTCTCAGAGACGAACATATACTATTGAGAATAGTGATCCATAATGATCTGAACTACGTCTTTTTTTTTTTTTGCTAATCCAGTTGTTTTGTGTGTCGTGTAGTTGTTGTATATTGTTACAACCTTTGTGAATGGTAGCTTTAGTATGGAAAAATGTTGTGTTGAGATCACTGATTGGAGCCATTGATCTAGATCTTTGTTGCCAGTACGTCGCATGACATTGTAATAATTCTTCATGCTCTATTCTCAGTTGTTTTTCTTGAATCAGCCAGAGTTCCAGATCTGATCCTGTTTGGGATGCACATTGGTGTTGGGAGTGCTTTATTTTGGCTGTCGATTTCTTGATCTTAGTTGGTAGGTGGCTGTTGATGGTGGTTTTTAGACAAGGGGTAAAATCGTAAAACCCCATGACCTAGTGTTACCCGCAACACATTAACTAAGAGCATTTAACTCAGGTGTAAATAATTAATAGGGGTATTTTTTCAAAATACCGATTAGGTTTTCAACCTACCCCTAACCCTAATTCCAAAACCAAGCCGCACTCTGCGCACCATGGCAAAGAATGCCAAACCAAGCCGCGATTCTGCGCACCATGGCAAAGAATGCCAAACCAAGCCGCACTCTGCGCACCATGGCAGCAATGCCAAACCAAGCCGCACTCGCGCACCATGGCGACAATGCCAAACCAAGCCGCACTCTGCGCACCATGGCAACCATGCCAAACCAAGCCGCATATCACGCATCATTGGCAACAATGCCAAACCAAGCCGCACTCTGCGCATCATTGGCAACAATGCCAAACCAAGCCGCACTCGCGCACCATGGCAACCATGCCAAACCAAGCCGCACTCTGCGCACCATGGCAAAGAATGCCAAACCAAGCCGCATATTGCGCATCATTGGCAACCATGCCAAACCAAGCCGCACTCTGCGCACCATGGCAACCATGCCAAACCAAGCCGCATACCTGCGCATCATTGGCAACAATGCCAAACCAAGCCGAACTCGCGCACCATGGCAAGCAATGCCAAACCAAGCCGCACTCGCGCACCATGGCAAAGCAATGCCAAACCAAGCCGCATAGCTGGGCGCATCATTGGCAACAATGCCAAACCAAGCCGCATACTGCACACCATGGCAACAAATTTCCAAGCCGCTATGCCTTTGGCACACGCCAAATATAGCGCCATAGGCTTGCAAGACCTGCAACTAGGTCAACATGGTCGCACATGCCATTGGCACATGCCAATACGTGCCGCAAGCCATATTCCAAGTCGCTATGCCATTGGCACACGCCAAATGTAGCGCCCTAGGCTTGCAAGACTTGCAACTAGGTCAACATGGCCGCACATGCCATCGGCACATGCCAATACGTGCCGCAAGCCATATTCCAAGCCGCTATGACATTGGCACACGCCAAATGTAGCGCCCAGGCTTGCAAGACTTGCAACTAGGTCAACATGGCCGCACATGCCATTGGCACATGCCAATACGTGCCGCAAGCCATATTCCAAGCCGCTATGCCATTGGCACACGCCAAATATAGCGCCCTAGGCTTGCAAGACTTGCAACTAGGTCAACATGGCCGCACATGCCATTGGCACATGCCAATACGTGCCGCAAGCCATATTCCAAGTCGCTATGCCATTGGCACACGCCAAATGTAGCGCCCTAGGCTTGCAAGACTTGCAACTAGGTCAACATGGCCGCACATGCCATTGGCACATGCCAATACGTGCCGCAAGCCATATTCCTAGTCGCTATGCCATTGGCACACGCCAAATGTAGCGCCCTAGGCTTGCAAGACTTGCAACTAGGTCAACATGGCCGCACATGCCATTGGCACATGCTAATACGTGCCGCAAGCCATATTCCAAGTCGCTATGCCATTAGCACACGCCAAATGTAGCGCCCTAGGCTTGCAAGACTTGCAACTAGGTCAACATGGCCGCACATGCCATTGGCACATGCCAATACGTGCCGCAAGCCATATTCCAAGCCGCTATTCCATTGGCGCACGCCAAATGTAGCGCCCTAGGCTTGCAAGACTTGCAACTAGGTCAACATGGCCGCACATGCCATTGGCACATGCCAATACGTGCCGCAAGCCATATTCCAAGCCGCTATGCCATTGGCACACGCCAAATATAGCGCCCTAGGCTTGCAAGACTTGCAACTAGGTCAACATGGCCGCACATGCCATTGGCACATGCCAATACGTGCCGCAAGCCATATTCCAAGTCTCTATGCCATTGGCACACGCCAAATGTAGCGCCCTAGGCTTGCAAGACTTGCAACTAGGTCAACATGGCCGCACATGCCATTGGCACATGCCAATACGTGCCGCAAGCCATATTCCAAGTCGCTATGCCATTGGCACACGCCAAATGTAGCGCCCTAGGCTTGCAAGACTTGCAACTAGGTCAACATGGCCGCACATGCCATTGGCACATGCTAATACGTGTCGCAAGCCATATTCCAAGTTGTTATGCCATTGGCACACGCCAAATGTAGCGCCCTAGGCTTGCAAGACTTGCAACTAGGTCAACATGGCCGCACATGCCATTGGCACATGCCAACACGTGCCGCAAGCCATATTCCAAGCCGCTATGCCATTGGCACACGCCAAATATAGCGCCCTAGGCTTGCAAGACTTGCAACTAGGTCAACATGGCCGTACGTGCCATTGGCACATGCCAAACACACACGCCGGTAGCCTAACTTGCAAACCGTGCAACCTACCACCAAGGCATTCCGCACATGCCAAATGCAAACACACACGCCGGTAGCCTAACTTGCAAACCATGCAACCTACCACCAAGGCATTCCGCACATGCCATTGGCACATGCCACACGCGCCAGATTGGCAAGCACCACTTGCACTCAAGGCGCAACCAACGAGATATCAACACAAAACTGGGGATGCTTCTTTAGGGTTTTGGTTTGGCGATCACAAAGATGCAGCCAGTACACTACGCTCACATTAAGAAAGCGTGAATAGGAATAAAGCGGTCAAATAAAAGAGGAAATAATGGTGAAAAACGTTTTCACCCATTAAACCATGCTGGTTACCACCTCCTCCCATTATTTCACCCTTTACTCTCTTCCTTCATGAGGCCAGGGTACGTTTTAATCTCGACTTGTATAAATAGGTCTTACCTATTTCACCGACAACAAGTCTCGGTCAGAGAAATATACTACACTTACACTCTCAGAAAGGCAACTTTGCAAGCTCTCCAAAAAGCTTTCATCTCTTGCAAGCTTCCTAAGCTTTCACTTTCTCGATACAAGTCGAGATACTACTCTCCTAAACACCTTTCTTTGCTTCCCTCCCCAAATCAACCCTTCTCCTCCACTTTGTGACCGAAGCAAGTCCGGAACGGCCATTTCTTGGTTTAGGCCGGACTTGTACATATTGATCTCTCGAATCTATAAAGTGCTCACGTGCAAAAGACATTTGTTTAGGGTTTGAACCGCTTCACTCATCTACCGAATTTACCGAAATCGGCGAAACGATTTTTACCCATAAACAATTGGCGACCACAAATGGGAGGATTGATCTATCGGCTACAATGTCGATCATGTCGATCTCGTTCTTTGACCCGGATGTCAATATGGTAGGGGAAGGCGACTCAATCCGATGCAACTACCGACAACCCTAAGCACAATGTAAAACTACACAAGAAAACCGGGACTCGCCAAGATGCTACCAAGTGATTGGGGACTTGCTGGCGATGCTACCAAAAAACCGCCTTTTTACATGAAGAGGGGCATGTTCGCAAAACCTATGAAGTGAGTAAATTCGTACTACGCAAGATATATGATTTATTTTAGGTTTTTAGTAAAACCATTATACTACCGAGTATTGTGCCTATTGCTAGCACACACTTTCATAAAAGCAATATTCCTTTCCCAAAACATAATCGAGTTATATTATCAAAACCATTCATCCTTAAATAATCCAATATCCTCAAAAGCTACCACCTTGTCTACCAAAACCGGTCAAACCTTGAACCGTACATCCAATATGTCTTTCAAAAAAAAAAAAAAACCTAAATGAAAGTTTAGCAGAGAAACGTTCAAGGAAAATTATCCAACAAGTCCGCTCTTCTTGGAGAAAGTCAATTTTGCATCTTCGAGAGCCGCTCTCTTCACAGTCAACATCTTGGAAAGCTCTTCGAGTTCCACCTCATGTCGTGCAATCTCCTCGGCGGAAAGGCTTTCGATTGCCGCATCTTTCAACTTTTGATCTCAAAGCAAGGCCTTCGACAAATCACGAAGTGTTGAACTCCTTTTCTACGCACACGTCGCGATGGTGCTCCCAAATGCAATAACATCTTCGAAACAGTGTGACCAAATCACCTCACGCATATCCTCGATGGAAGATAAAGCCTCTTCCACACGCTTAACCAAAGGCAAATCGACTAGTGACTTTCTTGGTTGTGGCCATATGTCCGTATTTCTCCCAGATTCTCGTGTACAACGCCTCGTGCTTAGCCGGCACGCCGAAGCCGCCAACCAAAGACATGACTGGATGAGGAACCAAGTACGGAGGATCAAAAATGGCGCCGCACCTGGCCTCACGACTCGCAGAGGGTCTTCCTCCATGTCTACGGCAACAACCATCGAGAAAATCATCCGCCGTTTGAGCCACATCTCGTGCCCGAACAATTGGCTAACGCCCATCTCCAAGTCACCAAAGGTGGTCACCAAAGGCAAGCTGTGTGCCTCTACCCCAGAATCATCCTCCTGGATCGGATTCCTCCTCGCGAACTTGAGTCGATATTTTCCCAAAAGAGGAAACAAAAGAAGAAAGAAAAGAAGTGCGAAACTCACCGAACTACTTCCCAAAAATGCCCAAAGCCGTCTTTGAGGAATCACTCTCACTTGTCGAACCCTCTTCTCTCTCGACTCATCATCGCTACGAGAAGGCTCAATGCCGCTGGAGTTCTTTGAAGAAATTGCCGTCTCTCGGCAACGTGCAAGAGCAAATGAAAGCATTAACACTACCGAAGCCCTGAAGGAAACAAGACACATATTCTCAGCCGAAATTCGCGTGTTTTGAGACAAACCAAAGAAGAGGCGACACATACCTGGTTATTGGAAGAACTGAAAGACACAAGAGCCGTGGGAGGATCTTGTGAAACCGTCCTACCCCGCCAAAGACGATTTTTCGTTCTCCGTTCTTGGCCCGGGACTTTCCGACTTGCTAGGCGCGCTTTCGCTTGGGATCTCTCAACATTGGATACTCCTTCGAACTGCCGGGAAGGTTTGCAACGAACATTTTCTACCACGTTATTCACAAAAGCTTGATCATGGTAAACTCGTCGCACCAGAACTCATTATAGCCAAAGGTCGTCGAAGTTACTCTTCCCATTTGTAAGAAGGGAAGACGGATGCCCGGCCCGAGGGCACCGGCATTGAGGGCAGACGCAACGAATCCTTAGGAAGCACCTACCGTTAAGCAAGAGGTACCCTTGATCGAAACCCATGTGACGAGCAAAGACGGCCAATATTGTAAGCAGCTATCCGGAAAGACCCCACGAAGAAAGACGGCATATAACCGGCAAGCAACTTTGAATAAACAAGCTTTTCACCAACACTCAAATCGCCATCGAAGACAAAGACATGAGCGGAGCAGTAGCAAAAGTGTCAATTTGAGCCACCGATTTATGGACCTGCTCCCATGGACGGAAATTGATTTCGTGCAACTTGTCAAGAAAACTAACCAAGCTCACGCCAACTCTTGACGCCTGCTCACCCATCGAAGAATTCGGAGCCACCCCAACTCACGGAAGCGAAGGCAACGGTTTGGAGCATATTTCTCAAAGTGCTCCCATAGCCGGACTTGCGTAAAAGCAACGTGCACATATGAATCCACTTTCATGAAACCATTCAAACTCGCATGTTCGCAACTAGGTGATCCGTATGCACATACGGGGAACCAAGGAACAAACTTGCCAATGGGAAGAACTTCACCCTTTTCCAACTTCACAAAGAATCGCTAACAACTCGGGTCTTATTCCTTTCTTGCCGGAGCCGTCATCAAAAATGTCTCTAGACAACCAGAGAGCCAAAAACGCCGCGACATGAAGATCACCGCTTTATGTCGTGCTCCAACTCGTCCTAAAACCATTGAGATATCCACCAACCGTAAGGGCACCTCTCATCCTCTTCCGGCAGAGTCCTTCGACTTCACAATGGAGTCTTTCCGAGCGAAATTCCCCAACTTAGCGGCAAGGTCATCCCGCATCTTCACCTCACTTTCGGGATAATTGGATTTTAAGATTCCCGCACGGAAGATTCAAAGAAGAGAGCCACACTCTCCAAGGAGAAAGTTATCTCGCCCCATCTACATATGATTGTATGGGTGACCGAGCACCATCTGGAGAGTAAAGCAACCAAGCCCGGGATGTCCTTCCTAATCTGGAGATTTACTGAAGTCTTGACAGCATCAATGACCCGAGCTCGAGTCAAGTTGGTATTTATACGCTCCGCTCACCATGAACTCAACCCATCTCGTCAAAAGAACGCAATGGACTTTGACACATCCTCAAGTCAATGTTGGAAGAGGAATATACCCCTTTATGAAGACAGAACCGAATGGTGCTCTGCGGCAGACCGAACGTGTCCTCCTGTCATCCTCACCACCGGTTAGCAAAATTGGCACGAAACCTGGGTGATTCTTCCGAGCAGGGGCGAGGGCTCTAGTGAAGAATTCATAATCTATGTTCGGCTTGGAATTATGAGCATCCTTCGACGAAGTGAAATTTGGTTCAGGTAACATCTTATCGAATTCCTTCATAACAATTTGGTAATAAGATATATGCACAAAACAAACGAAGAAAGGCGAAGTTATGTCCCTGACACATAATCGTACCCAACAAAAAAAAAGAAAAAGAGAAAGAGGTAGGAAGACGTATTTTCTTCGGGTTCGAGACTATATACGCGGCATTCTATACGGTACAAGTGTGTCTACAAGATCTTTCTTCGGGTTCAAAAATATATATGGAACATTTTTCTATTGGTTCAAAATCGCGCGCGTGGTACTTCTCTCAAGAAGCAAAAATCATATATACAATATTTCCTGCGGGTTCAAGTCATATGAAGCATATACAGTATTCTTCTTCGGGATTCATACAGGGGTTCTCTACGGGTTCGAAATACACACGCAGATTTTCTTCTAGGGTTCAAATATTTCTTTCGAACCAAAATTCATATATGCAATATTTCCACGGGTTCAAACAATATATACAGATTCCCTTGGTTGCATACGTACAATATTTTCTACAAGAGGCACGCTAAGGAATCATATACAAGGATTGTGGAAGCGCCTACTCTTAAGGTTTATACCTATGTGAAAAAAAAAAAGAGAGAAGAGTACTCAAGTCATACCTAGAAGCCGGTTTCTTTTGCCGCTAGTATGAAAAGAGGAAAGAATAAAGCGCATGAGGGGGAGAAAGGGGCTTTATGTATATATATATACATATATAGGCGTGAAAGACTTTGAAGTAAGGAAGGATTCCCTTTTGCACCAAAATCACGCGTGTAAGAAACGGCCCACAAAGGGTGCGACTTCCCAATGCCGCCCAAAGTCACGCCCGCAAACAAGGTTTCTACACTTTGTGCCGGTCCCACCAGCTAGCACACTCGCCCCAATTCACGCCAACTTCCCAACGTCGCCCAAGATGCACCGGCCCCACCAATTGCGCCGACCTGCAAGCACACACGCTTCTACACTTTGCGCCGGTCCCACCACCAACTCGGCTTCCCAACTCACGCCAACTTCCCAACGTCGCCCAAGCCGCACCGCCCCCACCACCGCACCGACTCGCAAGCACACATGGCTTCTACACTTTGCGTCGGTCCCACCAGGCTAGCCAACTCGGTTCCCAACTCACGCCAACTTCCCAACGTCGCCTAAGCTGCACGGCCCACCAATTATGCCAGCCTCCCGATTTGTGCAAAACTACCGAGGCAAGGATTCCAAATCCTATTTATAAAAGGTCGACAAGCCTTTTTCAATTTTCTTTACGGTTTGTTGTTAATAGTTTGTCACCATCTTATGCTTACCTCGCAACAAAGCCCCCTGCTCCGAGCTAGCGGGGACTTAATGTTGATGGTGGTTTTTAGAAAAGGGGTAAAATCGTAAAACCCCATGACCTAGTGTTACCCGCAACACATTAACTAAGAGCATTTAACCTCGTGTAAATAATTAATAGGGGTATTTTTTCAAAATACCGGATTAGGTTTTCAACACGTAACCCTAATTCCAAAACCAAGCCGCACTCGCGCACCATGGCAAAGAATGCCAAACCAAGCCGCACTCTGCGCACCATGGCAAAGAATGCCAAACCAAGCCGCACTCGCGCACCATGGCAAAGAATGCCAAACCAAGCCGCACTCACGCGCACCATGGCAACCTTGCCAAACCAAGCCGCATATCGCGCATCATTGGCAACAATGCCAAACCAAGCCGCACTCTGCGCATCATTGGCAACAATGCCAAACCAAGCCGCACTCTCAAGATCATCGCGCACCATGGCAACCATGCCAAACCAAGCCGCACTCGCGCACCATGGCAACCATGCCAAACCAAGCCGCATACTTCACGCATCATTGGCAACAATGCCAAACCAAGCCGCACTCTGCGCACCATGGCAACAATGCCAAACCAAGACGCACTCTGCGCACCATGGAAAAGAATGCCAAACCAAGCCGCACTCTGCGCACCATGGCAAAGAATGCCAAACCAAGCCGCATATCACGCATCATTGGCAACAATGCCAAACCAAGCCGCATACTTCACACCATGGCAACAAATCTCCAAGCAGCTATGCCTTTGGCACACGCCAAATATAGCGCCCTAGGCTTGCAAGACTTGCAACTAGGTCAACATGGCCGCACATGCCATTGGCACATGCCAATACGTGCCGCAAGCCATATTCCAAGTCGATATGCCATTGGCACACGCCAAATGTAGCGCCCTAGGCTTGCAAGACTTGCAACTAGGTCAACATGGCCGCACATGCCAATACGTGCCGCAAGCCATATTCCAAGTCGCTATGCCATTGGCGCACGCCAAATGTAGCGCCCTAGGCTTGCAAGACTTGCAACTAGGTCAACATGGCCGCACATGCCATTGGCACATGCCAATACGTGCCGCAAGCCATATTCCAAGCCGCTATGCCATTGGCACACGCCAAATATAGCGCCCTAGGCTGGCAAGACTTGCAACTAGGTCAACATGGCCACACATGCCATTGGCACATGCCTGTACGTGCCGCAAGCCATATTCCAAGTCGCTATGCCATTGGCACACGCCAAATGTAGCGCCCTAGGCTTGCAAGACTTGCAACTAGGTCAACATGGCCGCACATGCCATTGGCACATGCCAATACGTGCCGCAAGCCATATTCCAAGTCGCTATGCCATTGGCACACGCCAAATGTAGCGCCCTAGGCTTGCAAGACTTGCAACTAGGTCAACATGGCCGCACATGCCATTGGCACATGCTAATACGTGCCGCAAGCCATATTCCAAGTCGCTATGCCATTGGCACACGCCAAATGTAGCGCCCTAGGCTTGCAAGACTTGCAACTAGGTCAACATGGCCGCACATGCCATTGGCACATGCCAATACGTGCCGCAAGCCATATTCCAAGCCGCTATGCCATTGGCGCACGCCAAATGTAGCGCCCTAGGCTTGCAAGACTTGCAACTAGGTCAACATGGCCGCACATGCCATTGGCACATGCCAATACATGCCGCAAGCCATATTCCAAGCCGCTATGCCATTGGCACACGCCAAATATAGCGCCCTAGGCTTGCAAGACTTGCAACTAGGTCAACATGGCCGCACATGCCATTGGCACATGCCAATACGTGCCGCAAGCCATATTCCAAGTCGCTATGCCATTGGCACACGCCAAATGTAGCGCCCTAGGCTTGCAAGACTTGCAACTAGGTCAACATGGCCGCACATGCCAATACGTGCCGCAAGCCATATTCCAAGTCGCTATGCCATTGGCACACGCCAAATGTAGCGCCCTAGGCTTGCAAGACTTGCAACTAGGTCAACATGGCCGCACATGCCATTGGCACATGCTAATACGTGCCGCAAGCCATATTCCAAGTCGCTATGCCATTAGCACATGCCAAATGTAGCGCCCTAGGCTTGCAAGACTTGCAACTAGGTCAACATGGCCGCACATGCCAACACGTGCCGCAAGCCATATTCCAAGCCGCTATGCCATTGGCACACGCCAAATATAGCGCCCTAGGCTTGCAAGACTTGCAACTAGGTCAACATGGCCGTACGTGCCATTGGCACATGCCAAACACACACGCTGGTAGCCTAACTTGCAAACCGTGCAACCTACCACCAAGGCATTCCGCACATGCCATTGGCACATGCCAAACACACACGCTGGTAGCCTAACTTGCAAAACATGCAACCTACCACCAAGGCATTCCGCACATGCCATTGGCACATGCCACACGCGCCAGTAGCAACACCACTTGCACTCAAGGCGCAACCAACGAGATATCAACACAAAAATGGGGGTGCTTCTTTAGGGTTTTGGTTTGGCGGTCACAAAGATGCAACGTACACTCGCGCTCACATTAAGAAAGCGTGAATAGGAATAAAGTGGTCAAATAAAAGAGGAAATAATGGTGAAAAACGTTTTCACCCATTAAACCATGCGGTTACCACCTCCTCCCATTATTTCACCCTTTACTCTCTTCCTTCATGAGGCCGTGGTACGTTTCAATCTCGACTTGTATAAATAGGTCTTACCTATTTCCACCCGCACAACAAGTCTCGGTCGGGAGAAATATACTACACTTACACTCTCGTAAAGGCAACTTTGCAAGCTCTCCAAAAGCTTTCATCTCTTGCAAGCTTCCTAAGCTTTCACTTTCTCGATACAAGTCGAGATACTACTCTCCTCAACACCTTTCTTTGCTTCCCTCCCCAAATCAACCCTTCTCCTCCACTTTGTGACCGAAGCAAGTCTGGAACGGGCATTTCTTGGTTTAGGCCGGACTTGCATGCATTGATCTCTCGAATCTATAAAGTGCTCACGTGCAAGACATTTGTTTAGGGTTTGAACCAGTTTCTCACTCATCTACCAAATTTACCGAAATCGGCAGAAACGATTTTTACCCATAAACAGTGGCCAAAAGTTTCCTTGTTCCATTCTAAGAGAGTTTGTCCAGTTGTAATAAGCTTTAGTTCGAGGTTGAGTGTAGGTTCATTATCTTGTTTTTATCCCAAGCTGATCCGACTATTTGCTTGAGTTGGGGGTGAGAGAACCAAAGATGTTCGAATTTGTAGTTTTTTGTTCCTTGCCAATCCATTGCTTTCTTTTGAAGTAGTATTGGGGCATGATTAGATGATATTCTTAGAAGGTGAGTAACTGCCGCATGGGGATTTGCTGTTCGCCACATTTGGTTTGCTAAAGCGCTATCTAATCTTTCTAAGATATTCTTTTGCCCCATTTGGTTGTTTGTCCTAGTGTATGGCTCTGCTCGGAATCCTAAATCTATAAAACCCATCTGGTCCATCAGAGTGAGGAAAGGTTGAGATTGGGCATATGTAACTTGCCTCCCTCCTTTTTTCTCCGATTGATTTAGGACATCGTTGAAGTCTCCTATGAACAACCATGGGGTAGATGGATTGATATTGTCGAAGATTGTTGGAAATATTGCCAAAGAATTTTCCTTATATCTGGATGCGGAGGGCCATAGATTCCCGTGAAGAACCATGGTTGTTCTGGAAGTGGTGGCGTAACTTTTGTGTGGATGTAGTTTTGAGATTGAAGTAGTATTTGGATATTTAGGTTATCTTCCTACATTAAGCATAGTCCACCTCTCCTTCTAATTTTTGGGACGTTGACATAATTATTGAATTGAAGTGATTGAGATAATCTTCTTATGTGTTGATCGTTAGCTAGAGTTTCAGAGAGAAATAGGATGCTAGGATTGTGAAGAGTAACTAGTCCTTTCAGATGTTGAATAGAGGGTGAGAGGTTTATGCCTTGAAAATTCCAAGAAATAATAGTCATGCTTTTAAAGGGTGAATTAGTGTGAATGGGTTTTGCAGTCGGACGAAAATGAGAAGTTTAATTATCGTTTAATAATAGGTTTAAATGGGCTTTTTTGAGAAGATGGGATATCTAGTTATAAGTGGGATTTTAAGAGAAGAAAAGAGTTTTGGTGATAGCTAGGAGATGGAATTGTTCTACTAGTATATAGTGTTGGCTCGGTCAAAACAAGGAAACTGAAGCTTGTATAATTACACAGAGAATAATGTATGATTTGTCAATAAGCCTTGAGGAATGTTTAAAACAGCAAAATTCAAGTGAATAATACAGACAACAAACTGAAAAATTATACGTTACATGTAGATACTTCAAAGCCTGGAAAAAACTTCAACTAATGAACAACTTAATACAGATGAATCTAAAAAAGAGAAATTGACAATTAAGTGAGACAGATTTGATATGACCAAAGTATTTTGAGTGAACTTACCTGGGGGCTAGCAAGATCAGAGGAGCATGGGTTTGGGATAGAGGTTATCATTCTTCATAATAGGTACATATAGAAGAAGCGCTGAGGAGGATTGAGATATCCCGAAATCTAACAATTAAAATAAAGGACCGAAACTTTTGTAAAAGCATGTACAAATGAAAAATCTCACGATTATGATACAAACCAAGAAAAAGAAATCCTAAATTACTGAATTAGATCAAATAATCCCTTAAAATAACAGTCAAAGGAGAATTAAGATATTCGTTTGTACAGATGGTTAAATATAACTAAGACAGGGTGAGCAATGAAAAATCTAAACCTAACTATACAACTCCAAACCGAAACACTAAATGTAGTAAACTAGAGAAATCACATAAACAAATAAAAATCATAGATTACTGAATTAGACCAAGTAATCCTTTAAAATAAAAGACATATGAGAATTAATACATACATTTCTAGAGATGGTAAATCATAATTAATATAAGGTAAACAAAGAAAAATCTAAACCTAAATAGATAGATTCAAAACAAGACACCAATTTTAGTAAACCATAGATATCACACAAGGCCAAAGGAGCACAGAAGGGTACAAGAAAATAGTAAAGAAAAAACAAGGGAGAAACCGGGATTCAAATCAGAACAAAGTCATGGGATTAGATAAAGAAACTAAATAGCTTTTCAAAAAAGCTTGCAAAACACTAAGGATAACAATAAACTACAACTTCAAAGGAAGTTACATTATCCTAGAGTTTATCCAGTAATCTTACAAATTCATTTAATTATCATCACAAAATCAACAGAAATTACACAAAGCTAAATAGCTTTTCAAAAAAAACTTCCCAGAACTAAGCTGAGGTTCAATCTCACCAATTCAAAAGAGATTTCACAACTTAGAAATTATCAACTTTAAATCTCTAGATTAAAAAAACTCATACAATTCCAATTTGATCATTACCACAATTTCAAAAGAAATTACATTAACCCAATCTAACCCATACAAAGATTTAAGTTCAGAGAATCCCATTCCTAGACGAAACATGAAAAAGGATAATAGGCTAAATTCCTAATTGCACTTCAACAAAACCAATTTAAGAGAAAGAGAGAAGAAGGGATCACTAATTTTCATACTGAGCACTAAAAAACGAGCAATCAAAAGGATAGAGAAAACCCATCAGCAAACCTTATAACACCTAATTAAGAGGATACTCAGCCTCTAATTACATAAATGACGTAAACCAAACCTTGAAACAACGAAGGGAGCAAACCTAAGTCATCCCAAAAATAAAGAGAACAGAGAGGAAAATCTAGTTTATAACCCTTGAAACAAATCAATCACCGACCCTAATCTAGAACCCTCGAAACAAATCAATTACCTACCCTAAATTGCAAACCCTAGTTCTAATTCACAGAGAAATTAACTAAAATTATAGAATGAAAACCGAATCAAGCATACTAGGATCAGGATTAAACAACAAAATTTACAAAAGTAAAGGCCGAACAAGGAAAACTCAAGGAGATTTTTCAAATTCAACATAGATTTGGACAATCCTAAACAAAGAAAGAGGGAAAAAAGGAAGGAAAATTCACCCCTGTCAACAGCCTCGTACCTTAATCAGTTCCTCTTTACATCCCCATGTTCATGACTTTCTAAACCCCCAAGCAGTCCTGGAGTTTACTCCGTGAAAAAAGATTTCGCCATGAAATCGCAAAAGAGCGAAGAGAGAGAAAGTTTTGTGTTTCTTTTTGTAATTAATAAAAATAATGTTTCTTATTAGCATCTTGGTTGCACATTTTTTGTTTTTGAAAGAAAATGTTATATTAAATGAAAAACTCATGCGAAGACAACGAGTAGAATACATAGACTCATGTGAAACAATGAGTAAACTTGAAAGGTTTTAGAGGATGCACTAGACAAACATTACGGACTCGCGTGTTGCACAATTTTATTAAGTGGTTGCACAGCGTCCACGAATTATATGCACTAATCATCTCTTATTTTGCATGTTTTTGAACCATAATTAAAAGAAGTATTCACAAATCAGAAACAACTTAAGTTATTTTACTTTACATTTATTTTTTTTATTTTTTTTGCTTCTAGAACTAATTGTAAAATTTGGTCTCCAAACTCTTTTGACTGTAGCTCCATTAGTAATATATTCCACGTCAAAGTTTAATTTTTTTTGACTGTAGCTCCATTAGTAATATATTCCACGTCAAAGTTTAATTTTTTTGACCGTAGCTCCATTAGTAATATATTCCATGTGAAAGATTCATATTTAAGTTTCATAATCACATCGGAGGAAAAGATGACATACTTCACCTTTGTTACACCATTCTGTTAATTTCTGGTAGAATAACAACAACTCTTTTACTATTTGGAAGCATAGATAAAGAAATATGGATTTGTACTGTCTCTCACAACTTATGAGATTTATTTCATTAAGTAATATTTATATGGATTACATGGGATGAAAGATAAGAAAACGAAACAGAAGGAACTAAAGAATAAGTACAGCTGCAGAACATGACTTTACAATAGGACTAAACCTAATTAGCTACAGAACAAGACTTTACAGCATAAGAATAAGAAGACCAGGAAAAGTTACAACAACTTGTACGTAGGTGAAATATGCCTGTACACGTGAGATTTAATACCCCCTCAAGTTGGAGCGACAAAGCCAGAACGAACATCCAACTTGCCAACCATACGACCAAATTATGGAGCTCCTAGCGGCTTCGTAAAAACATCCGCAAGTTGATCAACAGATTGAAGATGTTTAGGCAAAATCAATCCAATGAGTAGTTTTTCACGAATGAAGTAACAATCTATTTTTATATGCTTAGTGCGTTCATGAAATACTGGATTTTGAACAATGTGAATTGGTGCTTGACTATCACAAGAAACTGTGAGAGGGAGAGGACATGGAATACGCATGTCATTGAAAAGATAATATAACCACTGTAATTCATCTGTTAGATTTGCCAAAGCATGATATTCAGCTTCAGCGGAAGAATGAGCCACAGTAGGCCGTTTCTTTGATTTCCACGAAATAGGACTATCACCTATTTTTTCCAAGTAACCTGTAGTAGAATGGCGAGTAATTGGGAAGCCTGCCAATCAGAATCCATGAATCCATGCAAAGAAAGGGAATTACTTGAAGATAAGAAAATTCCATGACTAATTGTACCCTTGAGATAGCGTAGAATACGATGAGTAGCATCAAGATGGGATGTGCAAGGCTTTTGTATAAACTGACTCAAATAATTCACTGAGTAAGTTATGTCAGGACGAGTAATTGTGAGATACAGGAGACGACCAATAAGGCGTCGAAAAGAACTTGGATATGTTAACTCCTTATCATCAGTAGGCATCAACTTAAGATGTGTATCCATTGAAAAAGAGGAAATACGAGCTCCTGTTAGACCGGAGTCTTTAAGAATATCAAGGACATATTTTCGCTGACATAGGAAAATACCTTTAGAAGAACGCGAGACCTCAATACCTAAAAGCGTCCTAGATCCTTGATAGAAAAATGGGAAGCCAGACGTAGCTTAAGTGAGTTAATGAAGCTATCATTTGTGTCAGTTATAATTATGTCATCGACATAAGCAAAAACAATAATCAAGGTTTTGCCCCGATGATATGTGAAAAGTGAGTTACCAGTAGAGATTTTTGAAAACCTTTAGCTACTAAAACTGAGTATAGTTTTGCAAACCATTGTCGAGAGGCTTGCTTAAGGCCATAGAGAGATTTCTTTAGTTTGAATACCTTAGACTCACCTTTACGTGCCAGACCAGGTGGAATTCGCATATAGATTTCCTCATCAAGGTCACCTTGGAGGAATGCATTGTTCACATCCAACTGATGTAAAGACCAGCCTTTTATTGCCGCAACAGATAGCAAGACATGAACAGTGACTAGTTTTCCAACTGGTGCAAAGGTATCATAGTAATAGATTCCTTCTTGTTGAGTATATCTTTTTGCAACATGACGAGCTTTATAACGTTCTATAGAGCCATCAGTATTAAATTTGATCTGAAAAACCCATTTGCAGCCAATGGTTGTGTTTTTCCGGGTGGTAAATCAACCATTATCCAAGTGTTGTTTGCTTCCAAAGCTAAAATTTCTTTAGCCATTGCAGCACGTCACTTTGGACATTTTGTTGCCTAAGAGAAAGATTTCGGTTCCTCATTGAGAAGAATGGCTGATAAGAAAGCCTTGTGTGATGGCCTGAATTTATCATAAGATAAATAATCTGTTAATGGATATGCTAAATTAGATTTACATCTCCCAGCCGAGCAATGATAGTCTTGCAAGTAAATTAGAGGATTGCGAGTGCGGCTGGGCGTGATTGTGCAGCTAGAATAGAAGATTCATTGAATGGTACAGACGGAAAAGATGACATACCAGGTGAAGAAGCACTGTTTTGTGCCGATGAAGATAATTGACCTGGAGAAGAAACTGCAGGTTGGATGATGGAGTTATTTACAAGTAGCTGAGACGACTTACCTGGAGAAGCACCGCTGCGTGTCAATGATGGCAACTGATCTGTAGAAGAGCCTACAAGCAGTACTACTGAATGAACGGTAGGAGGAGAAGATGCAGATATTGAAGTACTTGGATTTTCAGAGGAATGACAAAGCTCTCAGTGCAAAAGGAAAAACCGGCTACATTGACGTCACCGTGAAGAAATCGACCAACCTAGTTAATCTTCTCCACTAGACGCGTTGCGATGACCTAGTTGGTAGTTGGATATCCAACTCTGTTGATCCGGAAATCAGATCCAGCACCATGAACTTCCCGTCGGCTAGAGAACAATGTCTCGAGATTAAATCATGTTTTTCTCATCATAATGCATCCAAGCTATATGCATTGAAGCAGTCTATTGCAAACCTGAAACAAGATAACTTAAGCGTGGCAATGTATTACACCCGTCTTAAGTCTCTCTGGGATCAGTTGGATGTTTTTCGCCCCATTGAGCCGTGCATATGTGGAGCAGGGAAAAACTATGTGAACAATCATAACCAAAATCGATCCATAGAGTTTTTGCAAGGATTGCATGAACGATTCTCCTCTTTGCGCAGTCAAATTCTTCTCAATCAAATAAGCAAATAAACCAGTATACCATAAAGAAATATGGATTTGTACTGTCTCTCACAACTTATGAGATTGATTTCATTAAGTAATATTTATATGGATTACATGGGATGAAAGATAAGAAAACGAAACAGAAGGAACTAAAGAATAGGTACAGCTGCAGAACAAGACTTTACAACAGGACTAAACCTAATTAGCTACGGAACAGGACTTTACAACATGAGAATCGAAAGACCAGGAAAAATTACAACAACTTGTACATAGGTGAAATATACATGTACACGTGAGATTTAATAATAGAGTTAAATAATGGAAGGGACCCATTAATGAGATTTAATAATCTCATTAAGGAGATTTAACAATTACTCCTTAATGATCTGTACAGCTGATAAATGACCCAACCGTACATGTGTCCTCAGTAGTAAATAATGGAAGGGACCCATTCAGACCAAAATCTGAGTCTGACTCTAGTACGTACCCCATACTGGTAATATCATCATCACATCACAAAAAAAGTTAAGTCAGACGTTGATTCATCACATCATAAGTACTCCAATGGTCCATATTTCCCCAGAACGAAATGATTTTGTCTGTTCTGTTCGTTCCGTCGGCAATGCGGTGGGGGTGGCGGTTATTAAACCACACGATTTGGTCAATGTGAATCAATGGTCAATACGAGATTCAAAAGGACAAACTACTTTTTTCTAGCCGCAAAACATCATTAGATTCATTACCCTAAAATCCTTGATCTTTTGACACACGTGTGGTTGTCCCACATCCCAAAGGGGGAGCTAAATAGTGGTAAGAATTGAGAAGAAGAGCATAATCCACCGTACCCACGGATACCAGCCGTCACTGGCCATCCCAAGGACGGCAACTTTCTTAAATAGCCGACTAAATCCTAGAGACACACTTCAAACAGCAGTTATACCGGTGGTGCATTGCCTTTAGAGCATCTGACTAGCCTCTGGTAGACTTTTCTCATATTTACTTACGTACCCGGCCGGGTAAACGGTTTTATGGTAAGGCCAGTTCTTATGAAAGTGCCAGTAATACACTCCTTATGAAACTGGCAAAAGTAATGGACCGACCAGTAAAATGTCTTAAAAAACCATCGACCAGTAAAATGCCACTTTCAAGTGACAAATTTTACTGGTCGGTCCATTACTTAGATGAATCAATTAACGCGACTAATCCACTGAGTCAAATGCCTAAAACTGGCAAAAGATGTCTTAAAAAAAACCATCGAATTCATGACCCACCGTCAAATTTAGACATAATGCCATTTCCCTCCCCTTGGATTCCAATATTCTGTTTTGTACCTCCAAACTCAAGAGCACCATGAGTCTCTATACAGTGTCTATCTACAGTACAAATGGGCCTTCTCAGTAGATCCACCGACTAATATAATAAAGGGTTCTTGTCCTTTTCTTCTTTTTTGGTGAATTTAATTTAGAGATTTGATTGTCATTTCCAAATATCTGTTAGGAAATTTTGGAACACTGTTATTTCTAACAGTTGGTTGCCGTATCAATTAAATTAAAATATCTAAGATAATTTTTGTACAATTTTGTACGCACGTAATCTTGTCGGAATTTTGTTTGGTAACTTTTCTTTTTAATGTTTAAAGTATTAGGAAGATTAAGATGGGGAAATATAAATTAATAAACATATGATGTTGCATTCATGTTACCCAACATTAAGATAAAATGAAAAGTTTAAACATTATTATTTTTTAAATCTTTAATTAAGTGATTTTGCTGGATAGGTGGGAAATTCTTATCAAGCCAACGGATAACAAATTAATCTGACAAACAAAACATAAAACTTCTATGGTGTAGTGTTTTTTGTTTCTTTTTTTAATAAAGAAACCAGATCAACCCCGGATATTTTTTTTTCTTTCATAAAAGAGGCGAGCCTCAGCTGTTACATCTATAGAGCCGATTTTGGAGATCGGAAACCTTACAAGAGTTTCTCAAAATCATCATACATTCTTCTAGGCTATTGTATCTTCCCCAATTCTTGACTAGCAATTCAATTCTTATAGACATAAAAACTATTTCAGAATACATTTTCTCTACCTCTTTCCAAAGAAAGAGACAGGGCCAAACATCATCCAAGGGCCAAACTGAAATTGAAACAAAATCAGTATGAATCACAACTTTGAGCAGTAATTGGATCAAATCCAACCCAGTGTTTGCTAGAACATGTAAAAAAACATGAACTGTGGTTTTTAAAATAAAATTGCCTAATGCAATTATGGTAGCTGTGTCTCAAGTAATAGTAACAATGTTTAAAGTTGCAGTAACAGTGTCGAAAGTAGCGAAGGTTATCTGAATCGGTCTTTGGTGGTCCGAAAAGGAATGAATCGGTCTGAATCGGCTTGTGAGATTTGTTAGCAGTTGTAGAAGTATAAGAACTGAATAATAATGATCTTGTTGTTGTTGATGTCTCTGTTTCCGAACAAAGAGTTGTTGTGTTTGTTATATCACTTTAGAACCTGTTTGAAAATACTCTCTTAGAAACAAAGGGTTATCAAAACACCAACCTTGAGCAAACTCATCAGCAGTAACCGGTAAAAATAAAACATCTTGTCGGAGCTTCTTCACTGGCCATAAAAATTCTTCATCAAGGGTAGGGCAACAAACTAGTTAAAGTAGATCGTCCCAAGACTTGCAACAAACATTCACCACAACCCATAAAATCAGAGCAAAAGAAAATATTACAAGTTCTAAATAAGAAAATATCAAATCAAGCATTAAAGTCTTGAAACTATTACAAATTACAGAGATAACTAGAAATAGAACATGTAGATCTACTACTATGAAAGGCCGATCACCACCAAAATCATTGAAAATTGCAGATCTGCAATGATGTGGTGATGATAAATCTGATCAACCATGGATATACATTTCATTGTTTATCTCTACCTTCCTGCAGATGATTTACCAAAAGAGAATTAATAAGTGGCTCATCCCACTGTGAATTGAGATTAAGCTCAAGAAAGACTTCGACTAACTTTCTTGCCATGAAGTTTTCATATTCTGGAACGAGACTGAGTTCCCTAAGACATCTAATACATAAAATAAAGTTTTTGTTTCTTCATTTCTGTATTGAATGTATGTTCTTTGCCGCTTCTCCTAGCCGGTTTCTGACAGCTTCAAGGACTTTCACGTTGTCACCTTCAACCTCGACCTGCAGGTGGTTTAGTTGATGTGCCCACTAGATCGTCATGGAAGCTGCCTCCTCCTTTAGTTCATCCTCTGTACTTGCTTCAACTGTTCTGAATCTTGCCTTGGTGATGTTTCCTGCATGATCAGACACCATTAAACCTATTCCTCCCTCCATGACGGTACTACTAACCTTTAGAGCTAATAAGTTTGTATTTACGGGCTTACAGTTTTCTCTAATTTGAACACCAGGGTTTAAATTTTCCTCGCTCCTACTCCTCCGCCTGCAACTTACTATCTTGATAATATTAAAACCTATTCTCTGAGGGTTAGGTTTTATCTTTCTAAAGACTAAATCACACCCGCACTTCCAAATCTCCCAGCAAGTGATTGCCAGGATGTCTGCCCACTATATGTCCCCTATTTTATCCATTATATCTCTACTGAACCAGTCCTGGAGCCAACAATGTAAATCAGTTTGGTTGTTAGTACAGAAAGTGAGTCTAATACCCATATGACTCATAACTTTAAGAATGAACTCACATTTTAAGAAGATATGGGTTAAGGTTTCATCATGTTGTCCACACATTGGACAACTCTTATTGATGTAAGGTATAATTCTTGCCACTCTTTTATTCAGAGGAAGAATGGAATGTATGCACTTCCAAACCAAGGTCTTAACTCTTGGAATTGTATTCATGCTCCAAATCTTTTTCCAAAATTGTTTCAATCCCATATCTTCATGTTGACCCCTAAGCATGATTTTCTTGTATAAGGACTTAATTGTGAATTTTCCATTCTTCTCCGATTTTCACCTTATCTCATCCCTTTTGTTTCTGCTGATTTTGATCATTTTAATCTGATGCTTTGCCTGAGGGTCAAGATACCTGGCCATCTTTAGACCATCCCAGACCCACTTCTCTCCCTCTTTTACCATTAGTTCCTCCACATGAGTGATTTTTTGATTTTGTTGAAGTGGTTATATCAATTGGTGTTGTTGTCCTGGATACCATATTTCCTCCCATATTCTAATGGTTGTTCCATCTCCCACCTTCCATTCAATATTCTCCCTTATCTTTCCCACTTCCCTCATCAAATTCTTTTATACCCACGAATCTCCGTCAGAGCATTTGTATGTATGGTTTAGTAGGTTTGCCTCTGGAAAGTACTTATTTTTGTAAATTGACCCCCACAATCCATTTGGTTCTTTCAACAGTCTCCAGATTACCTTGGCAAGCATTGCCGAGTTAAACTCCCTTAATTTCAAGAACCCCATTCATCCCATCTCCTTTGGCGTACAAACACCAATCCAAGCCTTTAGAAATACTCATTTCTTTCCGTTCGCATTCTTAACCCAGAAAAAGTTCCTATGCATTTTATCCATATTATCAGTCACTGCAACTGGCACTCTAAAATAGTTCATCTGATACATCGGCACCGTGGAAGAAGATGCTTGTATCATGACACCTTTCCATGCACATGACTTGTTTTTTCCTTTCCACCCTTTCAGATTTCCCCCCATTCTTTCCAACATAAACTTACACGACTTGAATTTCGATATGTGCATAAATAAAGGGCAACCCAAATACTTATCATTGAGAGATATTTTCTTCACACCTAGTGTGTTTATGACCTCATTCATAGTGTTCTGGTGAGAATTTAGACTAAAAAAAAAATACCGGACTTTTCCATGTTTATGAGTTGGCAGAAAGCCAAACTGAACTCATTCAGCACTTTCAAAATGTTTTCACCCTCTTCCTTACTAGCTTTAATGAAGATCAGTAATTCTTCCGCAAACAGGAGGTGCGATATAGCCGGGGCATTATGTCCCACATTTATCCCATGTATGAGGTTTAAGTCTTCAGCTTTGGAGATAGCTCAAGATAGCATCTCCATGCATATGATGAAAAGGTAGCGAGATAACGGATCTCCCTGCTTCAACCCTCTCGAAGGGTTAAACTGTTCAAAAGTATAGAAGCCGACACCATACTGATGCATTGGTGAACTAGCTTACACCAGTGCTTGCTAAAACCTAACTTATCCACAATCTTTCCTAGGAAACTCCACTCCACTCTGTCGAACGCCTTCGACATATCTATCTTGAGACCGTAGGAATTGTTTACCTCTTTGAGCTCTCAAGGTATGTATCATCTCATGCGCAATGAGCACATTGTTTGAAATCTGTCTCCCTTGAATGAAGGAAACTTGGTAGGGGGAAATTAGGTTTGGTAAGAGCATTTTCAATCTGTTGGCTAAGATCTTTGACATAATTTTGTATATGATCTTGCTTAGACTAATTGGTATATAGTCTCTAGATGCTTGAGGGTATTCTATCTTAGGTATAAGAGTGATAAATATAGTGTTTATCTCTCTCAGAACGAAACCCAAAGTAAGAAAACTCTCCACCATATTAAACACTTCATGCTTGACAACCTCCAAGTTCATCTGGAAGAATCTCGAAGTGTATCCATCTGGCCTTGACGCTTTGTCAGGTTCCATAGGGAAGACAACACTCCTAATTTCCTCCATAGAAGGTGTCTCGGTCAACATTTTATTCTCCTTATCAGTTATGATTGGACTCACATCATCCAGATAACTGCTTTTTGTATCTGGCTTAGATGAAGTAGCCACCTCTTTGATGTAAACTGTGATGGTTTCAACAACCTTCTCAGTTCCTTCGACCCAATTTCCTGCATTATGTTTTATGGCTTCTATTCTATTTCTCTTGTATCTTTTGTCGCCGAAAAACTTTTCTTATTAAATATAGAAGGATGTGGAGTTGTAATGTCATTCTAAGAATTTTTATTGTTTAAATTAAGATCATCCATAAACAGTCTTTGGAGGAAGATAGTTTACCAAAAGTTCAAGAAAAACACATAGTTGTTAATGTCGGATGTTGAAACAAAGCTAGCTGCTAAATCAAAATGTAGCGCCCCCAAAGATAGCAGCTGACTAATCCAAGAGATTAGTCTAAATAAAGAGGCACTAAGAATCTAAACCATTTACTCAAACATTCAATTAAGAAATATGCTACAAAACTTAACCCAAAAACTAGCCCCGCTCAGAAATATATATACAAGAACTCCTCTCAAATGATACATATACAATAGTCATTTGGTTTACAAATACAATATGCAATATAATATACATGGTATAAGTTAACCAACTAACGAAATCAACCCTTGAAGCTTTCGCTGCGCAACTCTGATCTGTCTCTGAAACTGAAAGTGGGAATGGGTGAGCACATCATCCCTAAAAGGGGTGCCCAGTAGGAATAAATTTAACTTTCAAGTAATCATGGCAAGATTGGGAAAACAATGATGTTTTCCCAAACATTAAAAAGTGACCAAGTCACTGAAATAAACAAACATGTATATGGACAAACTCCTTCTTCAAACAATGTATAATATGGTGTCAACCAGTTACACACCTAGATAACTATTGATGTCACCAAAACCTAATGACCCATAGTAAGCAGAAATGCTGAATTCATGTAGATATAAATGTGAAGGAGCGTATCCTATATACCACACGTGGAAATTCTTATTTACCAGGACAATTCATAATAACAAACATGACATTACACGTCCTTTCTAAACCATGGAAAGATTAACATCATCAACAGAATTATCATAATACAAGTTTAAGAATGCATGAAATGCACAATCTGACAATGCATGAGTTTATTAAACAAAGACTTTTGTAAAAGAAACAACAATGGTTACAAAAGAGTCAAATGTATCCCCGCCTCTTTTGATGCCAAGCCACGCCTACCTCGAGATCCACGATCCTCATCTTTTGAATCGATCGTTGTTAATAAAAACTAACTGTTAATCACACAAGAACTCTAAGAATCTAGCCAAAAAGGCTCACACAAGAATCATATTATTATATCTAATGGTTCTAGGCCTATTTATGAATTTACACCTTTTCATTCTCTATCTTTAGCATAGATAAGGTTTACTAATTCAATTAGGTTGGATCTATAGTCCATTCGATAAGTTTAGAAAAGATATACAACTTTCTAGAAGGAAGCAAAGTTCAATTCGGACCATAAGGGGTCCAAACATCAAACTAAGAAAATTAATCCTAAGCCCAAATCCACTAAACCAGCCCATTAATCTAAGTTCAGTCCATCTGAGTCAACTAATAGTCACTAACTTGACTATAAAAGTCATATGCCAGTAGAAACACACATGAACAGCATTTACATTGCTTCGTCAAGGAGTATTCTGCGTAGAAGAAGGTAATGTTAAGCCTTGGCAAATTAATTAAGACCCTACCGGAAGAAGTTAACAACGACAACTTGATCATTTTTCTGCATCCGGGGCCTCAATATATACTGACAACTTACGAGTCTCATTACTCCAACAATAGACAACGACGACTCATAATTCGCGGACGGACACGTACGGCGGTACCATATCCCACCTGCCCCTACCAATACCATTAATAAGACTAATTGGTTGGAAGTTAAATCATCGTCGTGCTGTTCCAAAAATATTAATTTGGAACACTAGATGGAAAGTATTCATGATTTCGACTAGGTCGAATATTCACTATTTGCTCAACCTCTATACGTAGATGGTTGCCATCAAACCTTAATGCCAAAATGATGAAAAGTTAGATTGAGACTCATCCTTGACATTTCATTGTTAGGGTTTGTGGTCCGACTTATAGTTAGGAACTTATGCTTCTTCCCCAAAAAGAAAAAGATATATACAGAGAATAACGACCGGTGAGTGTTAGATGTTATTACCACGTTTAATTCTATCAAGAAAATGACTAGTGAGTTTTTATCAGCATACATTCTAAAAGTTTGCTTTAGATTCTACCTCTACCTTTTCAAAGGGTGAATCGGTGAAAACTAGGATTTTACCAGTACAATCCAAACTCCTATATTGTTATACACTCTTTTATATTTATCGACAGAAATTCTAACATAAAATACTCCCTCCGTCCTAAATTAATTGAGCTATTTGTAGTTTGCACAATTATTAAGGCAAGGAGAAAAGGGGAGTATGTTTAAGTATTTTTTATAATTATATCCTTATGCATGATAACTAGTAAAATTAGAAATGATTTATCTCTTAAACTATACCAATAAAAAACATTTTAAAACACATACGTAACGAATATAAACATGACTATCAAACTATACATATTTTTTATAATAACAATAATCAATTAAAAGGGTAGTTTTACAATAAGTGAGATAACTCAATTATTTGTGGGGCAAAATTTAAAACCAATTAGCTCAATTAATTTGGGACGGAGGGAGTAAAAATCAGTGCGACATTTCATAGATGTGGGCATAAATTAAAAGATGGGTTTTCACGTTCAAGTGGTTAAACTTAAATAAATTCCATTTCTTATTCCTTTGTAGTTTTTTTTTTCTTTTTAGAAAAAGAGGTTTCCCTCGTATTATTGATAGAAATGAACCATAACGTCCATAGTTTGAGGTTCGGTAAACCATTACACCTTCATTCCAGTTTTGTATGTTCAAATAAGTTAGAATTGCCCATAGAGCATTTCATGACCAAACATGTTTAATAGCATACTTGTTACAAAAAACTGCTAATTTAGCTGCCCAAATTATATTTGATCTCATAAATAAAGTGAAGGATTGAACTAGAAAATTTATATCAAAATTTGTGTTATTGCAGAAATCTCCGCTGACATTGTATCTTTGTTCTCTTGCCTTTGCGTATTTTCCTATAAGCAACGAAAGAGTAGGTTCAGAATCGCTTCTGAAAGTGATGGTGTGTCCGCTCCATTCCGTGGCCCATTTGAATGCTGCCTCGGCTCCTTCCTCTTCTAGTTGATCTCTGGTTGTTGTTGTAGAGTGTATTCCTCTTGCTTCTCTGATGTTCCATGTATAATCACATAATGTCAGCCCAATTCCAGACCATTACAGTTCATCATTGTTAGTGCTATGTTTATGTTGATATTTATATTGAATTAGCAATAATGAAGAAAAACTAAATTCTAATCAACCTTGATTGATTAGTTCATTAACAAAGAAAATAGTGGTTTATCCAACAAACGCTTGCTTAATTATGGCAACCTAATTAACCTACCTTAGAGGCCTTAAAAGTCAGTCATATGCCAGTAGAAAAACACATGAATAGCATTTACATTGCTTCCTCAAAGAGTATTCTGCGTAGAAGAAGGTAATGTTAAGCCTTGGCAAATTAATTAAGACCCTACCGGAAGAAGTTAACAACGACAACTTGATCATTTTTCTGCATCCGGGACCTCAATATATACTGACTGACAACTTACGAGTCTCATTACTCCAACAATGGACAACGACGACTCATAATCCGTGGACGGACACGTACGGCGGTGCCATATCCCCCTGCCCCTACCATTAATAAGACTAATTGGTTCGAAGTTAAATCATCGTCGTGCTGTTCTAAAAATATTAATTTGGAACACTAGTGAATATTAGACCTAGTTTTAAGAAATCATGACTTTTAAGGCCTCTAAGGTAGGGAATTAGGTAGCCTTAATTAAGCAAGCGTTTGTTGGATAACCCACTATTTTCTTTGTTAATTAACCAATCAATCAAGGTTGATTAGAATTTAGTTTTTCTTCATTATCGCTAATCATTATTACTAATTTAATTATCTGGTCTGAGTTTCTAGATGAGTATAGTGGCCAACTCCTTCGTACTGCATACGATACGCCCATTTAAAGGAACTGTACTTTTGACTTTTGTAAATATAATTTGGTTTGCTAGTTTAGTTTAGTTTACGAATTTTCTGTTTTCTACTTGATTTATGCACTCAAGCATGGAAAATATGCATTTCTAATTAACTGTCAGATTTGACATCCATTTACTATGTTCATCTGTGCTCGAATGCATTACAATACTGGTCTTCGCGTATTCTCACAAACCTCCTGACGGGAGAATGTCTTGGATCCACATCCCATCAACCGTGTTATACAAATTATTAACTCCATAAATAAAATATTCCAGCCGCCCCAATCCGTAATAATCAACAACAAGCAATTCTCTTCTGATTATCCTATAATACATACTGTTGTACCTAAAAGTATGGGCTGGATTAAAAATAAACAAACAGAAGAATGTATACTTTTGTCTCTAAATCTATTGATGATTGATCAAACAAAGTATGTACGTTGTACCAAAAAATATACGTTAGGTCCATATTGATTTTGGCCGTACATGGATAAAAATATACAACACGTCACAACTTAGAAACTAAGCTAGTACACATCATATTTAAATACATTACATTGCATGAAATGTGAACATACGCACACACTTTAAAAATTATGAATAAAAGAGTCAAAAGATTTGATTGGATCATCATCAATCATCGAGTTGTTTTAGCTCTCATTCTCTTAATAAGACTAACCCAGTTTCTTGGAAACAACCTGAAAGTTTTAAAATAGATATGGTCAAATGGCCACTACTAGGTTTGGTTTTATTAAGTATGTCAAACGACGATGATGATGAAATAATAATATTAAGAAGAATCAGCTGATCTCAGTTTTATATTGGATAAACAGATTAGAGCTATTTTGTCTGCGCCACTATTTTCCGAGTATTTGACACAACCCTGGTAGGCCTTGCATACGGTTATCTGTATTACTCCCTCCGTTTTTAGGAAAAGTGATACTTTTACTTTTTCAATTTTGTAATTTTAGACAAAAATGAAAATTTAAAAGATGAATTTTATAAGATGAATGAACGTAGATGTGCAAATAGTTGGGACATAGGTGCATGTGCTCAGTTTCACAGAAAATGAAATGAAATGTAATCATATTATGTTTGGGGCCTATAAATTTGGAACGATGCAGAGAAGATCAGCATATTATGGTCGGCTAGTTTATGGGGTCTTAAGTAATTTTATTAATATGCATGGACCCGTTTTCTTACAATTTTCTCAAACTAGTAAGGTCAAATGTCGCCATTGAAGGTATACCTACACAAATTAATAACCTGCTCTTAATCAGATTATTTAAATTATTGCTTGATTAGCTTGATCATCATTTATTGAACCACCTTATATGTATTCAACATAGGGTAACACATTTTAGATGATATGTCATATTTTATTTTTTTCTTCGGTTCGTTTTGATTTTTAATGAGGAAAACATATAAAAATGACAAATTGTCCATTAAAATCAGTTTTGAGCTACATGCACAAACGATTCTTAAAATCCAATACGTTTTCGAAAGTGAAACTGAAAATGCAGTCATTTCGGCACCAACTTAAGCTGGCATAGCTCGATACAGAAGACAACCTTTGATCCACACGGATGTACGGTGACATTGAATTCATTTCAACACAAACTGAGAACTTTTTAGTAAGGTACTTTCTTAGAAGAAGCTCAAAGTGATAATAATGCAGCAGGATATGGGGTTTCAATACAATGCATGCATTGATTGGGCAGTCAAGTCAGTAGTAGTACATGATAAATAGCTGGAAATAGAAATACATAATTTGGTCTGGGAAGTTGACAGATTGCACGGAAAAGTTGAATTGTATTGTATATAGCCATAGGTTGGTCCTATTGGATTCTTTATTAGATTTTTATGTTATGTATACACACACTGTTACGCTGTTAGTTAGAATGTCATTTCTCATTCAATTTCATCACCAAATACAAAAAAAGTAGCAGTACCAGTACCAGTAGAAGAGGATGAAGAAGAAGAAGGACAAGGAGATCCAACTCCCGTCTTCATTATTGATGATACATTAGAATGTAAAAACAGTACCATCACCATGTACGTGTAGTGTGAAGGTACCAGTCATTATCTTGTTGTTGTACTTGTTGGTTATACTCATCAGAATGTTAAAACATTTGAAGGCATGGGCTTTTTAGCTATTCTTCTTTTATTTACCTCAACATTTTAGTGTCTCGAGTCTCGAGACTCTCGACAGAGAACAATAATCATTTATTCATTTATCCACCTAGCCAGGTTTCCTGGTGATTTATATGGGCGTACTAAGACTATCAGGCTACCGTTCCATATAAGACACGCATTCTGGACATCGGATCACTCAAGTAATACCCCAATGTTAGTCTTGTCACCTAGAGGTGTAAAACGTGCCGGCCCGGCACAACCCAGCACACGAAGTCGCGTGCTTCACGTGCCATGTGCCGGCCCGGCACACGAAATCGCGTGCTTCACGTGCCATGTGCCGTGATGTGCTGTGTCAATGACTTAAACGTGTTGTGCCGTGTTGTGATTTACTAGTCAAAAGCTAGGCACAACACAGCCCATGGGCACAACACACGAATAAACGTGTCTTGCCGTGCCGTGCTGGCACACGTGCTATAAACAATGTGAAATCACTTAATGTATACAATAAGTCGGACATTATCACGAGAATTTAAATAGACAACATATCATTTGAAATTGTTTCAAGTAAAATTAACAAGTTTATTCAATAAAAAGAAATATCCCATTAAATATAAAATTGGGTCATTGCCATGTAAATTAATGTTCTAGTCAAATATAGGTAACGACATTATAACAACGATATTGAAATATATTTTCCAAATATTTAGGTCTTATGTGTGTTGTTATAAAAATAATCCAACATAAAATGTCAAAAACTAGCGAGAATAGTGACTCTTTTGTGAAATATACACAAAATGTGACGTATTATGTCTTGTTACATGGTGTACTTGTGCATGCTATGACGTGCTTTCTTAACGTGTTGTGTTGGGCTGGGCCATGTGCTTATCCGTGCCGCGTGCTGTGCTGTGTTGCTATGCCGATTAGGCTCACCCAGCACAGCCCACGAAACTAACGTGTTGGGCCGTGCTGGGCTAATTCACGTGTTGGGCTGTGCTGGGCTCAGATTTTAGCGTGTTGTGCTGGGCTGGGCTCGTGCTGGCACAACCCAATTTACACCTCTATTGTCACCCATAAATATGAATAATGTGTTCTTCACCGGATTAATTCGGGAAATCTCACTAACAAACTTCAGTATTGATGGATTTTTGTTTGAGAACTTTTCCTGGGTTGTCACCAAAAAGAAACAAGAAGACGCGTTATTTTCCTCGGCCCTCTCCGGCCTGTTGTGATGTGCAATTCGACTTTTCATTTGTTTATTGATTTACATTCATTCCAAGGAAATTTACGTTCGAATGTGATTAGGTATTCATGTATCGACATACAAAGGTGTGCATGGCGACGGAAGCAAGATTGAAAGTCTAAATGAGCTAACTCAGTAGGATGGGCTAAACATTTAAAATTTTAGGGAGGTTTCTGAACCTGGCATTTTTAGGGGCGACCCCAAAAGAAGGGGCGACTTTTTTATTCCCAACCCATATACACCGCTAAGGGATGTCCAAAAACCGGGAGAATACGTTAATGTCCTTAATCGGAAGCTATTTTGTGCCCGATTTTTATAAAGCAATCGGAAGCTTAGTAACGATACTATACTACCGATTAATATCGATTTTGTGCCTAACGCGCATCTGGCTTCTATAACAATCGGTAGGAATAAGAACCTCAATAGACTACCGATTATAGTAGCTCCTAAATTCCCAAAATTGGTGATTTCGTCAAGGAAGAAATTTGGGGCAACTTTATAATCGGAAATAATATTGACTACCGATTATTATAGTTCCCAAATTCGAAAAAAATGACAAAAACAAAATTTGGGGCAACTGTATAATTGGAAGTCTTATTAACTACCGATTATATAGTTCTCAAATTCGAAAAAATTGAGATTTCGCAAAACAAAATTTGGGAAATCAGATAATCGGAAGTAAAAATACTTCAGTTGACTACCGATCATACAATTGCCCCAACAAAATAGAGCCGTTGGAACTCTAAACTCTATATAAGGATTGTATCCTTTTGCTGTCTATGGAAGACAAATACCTTTAAACTCTCTCCAACATCAACTTCAACATAATGGCCCAACCATTCATTAATCCTACGGAGTTTACGATTGAAGAAGATTTATCTTTATGTAGGCCCTATGTTCAATTCTATCCGAGACGAGGAGAAGAACGTAGGCAAGGAGGCATAATGAGTATGAGTTATTTGGGGAAAATTCACGAAAATTCTCAACGCGACACCTAGTAACTCCAAACAACCGTCACTCGATGATCTTTTCGCCGAGTTGGTTCAATAAATGTATACGTCGAAGAATTCGTCCATTTAACTTATCTTGTGAATCAAGATTTATTGAGGGGTGAAACCAATGATGAGGTTATAGAACTATCTCTCGGGGAATGGCGGAGATGGAAAAGATCAAGCTTCCGTTATGAAGCTCATTTTAGAATCCTTAGGGCGATGGAAAGATTTAATCCGTTTAGGACTCGTCCAACACGTCCACGGCGCTAATCACAATACCTTGTAATAGAATTGCGGGAGTTCAATGTAAAATTATGATGATGTGTAGGTGATATTGTTATGAGTTTCAAAATATTTATGAAAATCGGAAGTTTTAATTGTTGATCAAACTACCGATTATAATCCAACGGCTAGTTCGTTCAAAAGAAACTAGTCGTGCCTCGAAAACCACACACAATCGGTTGATAATACATATTGATAAACCTCCGATTATACTACTCTAATGAAATCGAGAACTCACGGTTGACAAAACATCCTATAATCGGAAGTATATAACAATAAATATTTACCGATTACGCATAATCGGGTGCTTTGTTCAAACATTTCCTACCGATTGTGTGTAATAATTGTACGTAATTTCAGTACAGTCTTGTAAAAGTATGCATCAATAACCATATTTTCAAAAAAAAGAGACGTTGGGACTCTCATCTATATAAGGAGGGTAAACTCTTCTTATTTATGCACCAAACAACACATATATAGCATCGTGTATTCTACAAATAGATTTTCCATCGTCTACTCTTGTGAATTCATTCTATATCTCAACTTACAAGCATGGCAACGTTTGACGCAGATGAAGATTTGGTCATTGTGAAAACATGGTATCGTGAAACAAGACGTACGTGAAGATGCTATAGCAGGAAGGTTAACACCCGAAGTCTTTTGGGCGAGGGTATATAGCCTATTTGTGCGAGAGTATGGAAATCCAAAGCAAAGATCACTCCAACAAGTTCATGATCGTTTTCGACTTGTCCAAAAAGGGGTAAATGATTACATAACGATACAAAAGAGGATGTTTAACACTAGCCACTTAAGCTTGTCGATCCAACAATTTGTAAGTATAACGCTCGGTTATTCTTTTTAAATAACATCGGGTGTCTAATCTTTCTTACTAAAACGAAGTTGACATTATTTTATGTTTGTTTATGTAGGAGACACTCGCAAAAGACAGTACTTAGTGGAAAAGGGTGAAGAATTCACTTATGATGGAAGTTATGAATTCCTGAAGTTCGTCGCAATAGTATAAATGTTGATTGATGGTTACAATCGGAAGTTATTATTTTATATTGTCTACCGATTCTGGGAAGATTTTTAGCTTTTTTTGTCAGACTTTGTTGACAATCGGAAGTTTATGCAATATGTTGTCTACCGATTCTGGGAAAAAATTTCATTTTTTTTTTGTCAGAGTTTGTTGTCAATCGGAAGTTTATGCAATATGTTGTCTACCGATTCTGGGAAAAAATTTCAGTTTTTTTTTGTCAGAGTTTGGTGACAATCGGATGTTTATGTAATATGTAATCTACCGATTCGGTAAAAATTTCATTGTTTTGTCACCTTACAATCGGAAGCTAACTTCCAAAAGTTAAAAACCGATTATAATATTGATTAAGTCTGTTTACAAAAGCTTGTATAATCGGTTGATATATTAAAAATATAACCGATTATAGCTTCATACTTCACAGTATTTTCCAAAAAATTTCAAAAAAACATGTACAAATAGGAACTTCATACTATACATCTTTCAAACATAACGATCATTCATCTTCATCATCCGAGGGAACCAATTCCAGTAGGCCTTCCGGGAAATCCTCCTTCATGACACGATCCGAATCCAACATGTTGGTCTCATATTGTTTCAACCAATCGTTATAATGATTCGTTGGGAAGTAATCACTCCAACCACCCAACGGAGGTAATGGGCAATCTCTTTACTCTTAAACCGATAAAATGCATCGCATTCACAAATGCCATAATAATTCTTTTATCTTTAACCTATTCATCGCAAACCGTCCTTGGAGGTGTAAACGTAAAAGAATGTCCATACCTAGGAGGAACAAAGAAATGTACCACGCAATTCAAAGAGTCCGCTAAGAGATATCCACATTTAGGCATAGTCATCCAATACTTGGATCCGATTGTCTTCAATCCCTTTCGGCACTTTACACGCGCAACTAAATCTTTGAACTCTAGTTCTTTGTCGTGCCTATCTCCTTGCTTCATCATCTCCATATAGAAATCATTGTCCTTTATTATTTGTCTCGCCATCTTAGTTCTTAAATTTTGCCATTGGGTGACATCTTCGTTCACCGCCTCTCCAAAGTATCCAATTTGTTCCGTGGCGAAATCATTCCATCCTCTCCAAGGCCGATTACTTGCCGAGTAATCGCTATGAGCTATGTGACCGAGGCGATTTTCGATTCCAAGCCATTTCCGATTTTTAGCGATTAAGGCGGTTGATTTTGCCGATTTGGACCGATTATTGAGCAAAACGAGTTAACGATTTTTCCGAGTTGGCCTTATATGCAATAAATACGTTTGATATAACAATATTACACTTAATTACATGATAGTATTCAAATATTAATTTTAACTAGGAACAAATCATAAGTTATGAACAACAATATATAACTCTTTAAATAAACATATTCCAAGTATTAGACCGAGTTTTGGCGATTTCCAAGTCCGAACTAATTGCTCCTCGCTCCAAGCTCCCCAGCCGAGTAGGATCGAGGAACGATTTCGACTACTTTGGGTGAATTCATGGATTGCTTCTTGGATCGACACAACTCCATTTTGACTACCTAGAAGTATTTTCTTTAGTAGGCCATGAGACCCCTCCGCAATGCTTGTCACCTCGTTCTTGAAGTTACGATATTCATATGTCCATCCATACACAAACCTCTCCTTAATCGATAACCATTGTATTTTACAATACTCAACGGGTTTTGGGTAGTCCTTGCCATATTCATCCTCAAATTTCTTCAAGTTTCTTTCGTAAATTTCCTCGGTCATTGACCAAACGATCTTGTCCCATGCTTTCATGAACGCTCTCCAAATCATTCCATCCTCCTTCCAGTTTTCATCAAATAACCTCTTCTCTTACTCTCGTTCTTCCTCGGTTAATTTACTAATGCGCTCATCCTCTTCCTTCGACCTCTTGGTACCCTTCCTTGGTTTTTTAGCTTGGAAATGGTGATGACAATTGTGTTTGAGGTTGCATTGAATGTGCCACGTACATTGCAAGTTTCGGGCTTCAGGAAACACTACCGCTATTGCATGCATTAAGGCTTGATCGTTATCTGTTACAATAACCCTTGTAAAATCATCGCCATTATAAATGGACCTCAACGTCTCCAACATCCAAATGAAACTCACGTTGTTCTCATGATCCATTAAACCCCATGTAATCGTAAACGTGTTTTTGTCCGAAGTGTACAAGAAATGTTCAACAACGGCATGTTATATTTGTTTGTCTTGTAAGTGGCATCTATCAACAAAATTTGATGAAAACACCGAGCCAATTTTATCATTTCGGGATGTGCCAAGAAAATACGTACCACTTTACCATCCTTTTCTTCCGTTTTCAACGTGTAGTCGTGTAACTCATTAACCACCGCGATCGTTTGCATGACCGTTCTACCATCCCATTCCGTCCTTTTGATCGTAGCTAGGGCCGACTTAATTATAGACAAAGAAGACAAGTTTTCGGGGTCGTCTACTTTATTTTACTTAAGATCGCACTCGCCTTTTGGATACGCATAGACCTCACCGTCTCCATTTCATGTGTTTTTAACTTCACAACCATTTCATGTCCAATAAGAGTATCCGGATCATCGTGGTTGTGACAACCATTAGAACCTTCAGACATTTTCCACTCTTTACTTTTCCTACCATCGGGCTTATAGAAGACAATCTTAAATGGGCATACAATCTTCTTTGTATGAGTTCGGTATTTCTTTCTCTCCGTCTTTCTTACGTACTTACTATTCTTTCCCTCGTGACTCTCCTTCACCCCACCTCGCTCACATATCATTTCAAACCGAATCTTCTTAACGCAACGGTTTTGATCTACCACGCACATCTTCTCTTTTGCCTTGTTCATAAGCCATTCCTTGGCCTCCTTCGTACTTCCAAATATCTAAATGCGCATATAACAAACCAAAAAAAAAAAGCATAACCATCTAACATACATGATTGGGAAAAGAAAAGATTATTTATGAACATACCAAATCGTTTGCATAGTGTAGGGAAGTATCAGGCCTCAAATAATAATCGTCATCAACCGCTACAACAGCCAACGCACAACAACAACAACAACAAGTTATGCATTAGCAATCGGAAGGAAGTTTAGATAATAAATAACCGATTGTAACACAATCGGTAATTAAATACTATACAACATAAACGATTATAAACAATCGGTAGTCATGTACGAATATAGTCTACCGATTAACGACATACACAAATTAACAATTCTTATGTATAAAAAGCTTCAATAATCGGAGGGACTATAAATTCATAAACCAACCGATTATTAAATATCAAGATTTACGAATATTTCATTTTTTGGAGAAATTCGTATTTGGGGCGACGTTATATAATCGGACGTTTATTTATGTATACAACTTCCGATTGTGAGAAATTGAAGCTTTCAATTTGGGGATTTTTTTCCTATTCGGCAGATTAATACATCAAAATATATCCGACTGTGGATAATCGGTAGATATTGTACAAAAGACTTTTGTAAAAGAAAAGTTTAAGAATGCATGAAATGCACAATCTGACAATGCATGAGTTTATTAAACAAAGACTTTTGTAAAAGAAACAACAATGGTTACAAAAGAGTCAAATGTATTCCCACCTCTTTTGATGCCAAGCCACGCCTACCTCGAGATCCACGATCCACTGGTTCATCTTTTGAATCGATCGTTGTTAATAAAAACTAACTGTTAATCACACAAGAACTCTAAGAATCTAGCCAAAAAGGCTCACACAAGAATCATATTATTATATCTAATGGTTCTAGGCCCATTTATGACTTTACACCTTTTCATTCTCTATCTTTAGCATAGATAAGGTTTACTAATTCAATTAGGTTGGTTCTATAGTCCATTCGATAAGTTTAGAAAAGATATACAACTTTCTAGAAGGAAGCAAAGTTCAATTCGGACCATAAGGGGTCCAAACATCAAACTAAGAAAATTAGTCCTAAGCCCAAATCCACTAAACCAGCCCATTAATCTAATTTCAGTCCATCGGAGTCAACTAATAGTCACTAACTTGACTATAAAAGTCATATGCCAGTAGAAAAAAACATGAACAGCATTTACATTGCTTCCTTAAAGAGTATTCTGCGTAGAAGGTAATGTTAAGCCTTGGCAAATTAATTAAGACCCTACCGAAAGAAGTTAACAACAACAACTTGATCATTTTTCTGCATCCGGGACCTCAATATATACTGACTGACAACTTGCGAGTCTCATTACTCCAACAATGGACAACGACGACTCATAATCCGTGGACGGACACGTACGGCGGTGCCATATCCCCCTGCCCCTACCATTAATAAGACTAATTGGTTCGAAGTTAAATCATCGTCGTGCTGTTCTAAAAATATTAATTTGGAACACTAGTGAATATTAGACCTAGTCGAAATCATGACTTTTAAGGCCTCTAAGGTAGGGAATTAGGTAGCCTTAATTAAGCAAGCGTTTGTTGGATAACCCACTATTTTCTTTGTTAATTAACCAATCAATCAAGGTTGATTAAAATCTAGTTTTTCTTCATTATCGCTAGCTAATCATTATTACTAATTTAATTATCTGGTCTGAGTTTCTAGATGAGTATAGTGGCCAACTCCTTCGTACTGCATACGATACGCCCATTTAAAGGAACTGTACTTTTGACTTTTGTAAATATAATTTGGTTTGCTAGTTTAGTTTAGTTTACGAATTTTCTGTTTTCTACTTGATTTATGCACTCAAGCATGGAAAATATGCATTTCTAATTAACTGTCAGATTTGACATCCATTTACTATGTTCATCTGTGCTCGAATGCATTACAATACTGGTCTTCGCGTATTCTCACAAACCTCCTGACGGGAGAATGTCTTGGATCCACATCCCATCAACCGTGTTATACAAATTATTAACTCCATAAATAAAATATTCCAGCCGCCCCAATCCGTAATAATCAACAACAAGCAATTCTCTTCTGATTATCCTATAATACATACTGTTGTACCTAAAAGTATGGGCTGGATTAAAAATAAACAAACAGAAGAATGTATACTTTTGTCTCTAAATCTATTGATGATTGATCAAACAAAGTATGTACGTTGTACCAAAAAATATACGTTAGGTCCATATTGATTTTGGCCGTACATGGATAAAAATATACAACACGTCACAACTTAGAAACTAAGCTAGTACACATCATATTTAAATACATTACATTGCATGAAATGTGAACATACGCACACACTTTAAAAATTATGAATAAAAGAGTCAAAAGATTTGATTGGATCATCATCAATCATCGAGTTGTTTTAGCTCTCATTCTCTTAATAAGACTAACCCAGTTTCTTGGAAACAACCTGAAAGTTTTAAAATAGATATGGTCAAATGGCCACTACTAGGTTTGGTTTTGTCAAACGATGATGATGATGAAATAATAATATTAAGAAGAATCAGCTGATCTCAGTTTTATTGGATAAACAGATTAGAGCTATTTTGTCTGCGCCACTACTTTCCGAGTATTTGACACAACCCTGGTAGGCCTTGCGTACAGTTACTGTATACTGAAAATTTAGAAGATGAATGAACGTAGATGTGCAAATAGTTGGGACATAGGTGCATGTGCTCAGTTTCACAGAAAATGAAATGAAATGTAATCATATTATAAAACATATATAAAAAGTAGGAATTACCTATAGGTACTAGTTTAGTGATACTAGTTAGTGGCATGTCCACCCACTGAAGCCCAGTAACCAGAGGTCCATAATTAAAAGAAAACATAAAAATGGACCTAACTTTTTAAGCCTAGGTCCTGCACACATGTGGGATAACTAATGCGAAATTTCTAAATACCTAAAATACCCTGCTAGTCCTACATATATTTAAACAGGCTATTTCAAAGTTTCCAAAATTCTTTTCAGTTATTCTCCCGTTTCTGCTGCTCGAGAAGATTAGGGTTTCTGAAGATTTGTGTCGTGATTATTACAGGTATGTTTCGTAATCTTTTTTGTTTCTTCTTTCTGCTACTGTTTTTCTTTAAGGAATTATGGAGCTAATCGTTTTTGTTCTTGATTATGAATCAAGTTCGTATTTATTCGATTATTTGGTTAGATTATCATGTTTTTAGCTTATTTTAGCTTTCTATTTCATTATCTTTCTGTTTTCGCTTCAAAATCAGGCTTGTTTGTACTTTCACATTGTATTATCCAAAGAAGACATATACGAAATACTCATAGAGATCGGTCGTTTTGTTCTTATTTTTATGAATCTTGTTCGTATTTATTCAGTTATATTTGGTTAGATTATCATGTTTTTAATGATTTTAGCTTTCTATTTGATAATCTTTCTCGTTATCGATTTGTTTGCACTTTCGGATCGTATTATCCAAAGAAGACATATATGACATACTCAAAGAAACCTGCTCTTAGATTCTCGTTTCTTTCATAGTTTTCTCACTTGTTTTAGTTTGATCCATCAGTACATATGTGAAATACCGTATTATGTGCTTCGATTCTGCTGTTTCTCATAGATCCTTAATTATTCTTGTCATGAAGTTGATTTGTAGTTCATGAATCTGCAGTACATATATGGCATACTCATAGAAACTGCTCTTAGATTTTGTTTCTTTCATAGTTTTCTCACTTGTTTTAGTTTGATCCATGAGTACATATGTGAAATACCGTATTATGTGCTTCGATTCTGCTGTTTCTCATAGATCCTTAATTATTCTTGTCATGCAGTTGATTTTGTAGTTCATGAGTCTGCAGTACATATATGAAATACTCATTGAAACTGCTCCTAGATTATGTTTCTTGCATAGATCTCTCACTACTTTTAGTTTGACCCATCAGTACGTATGTGAAATACTTTGTTTTAATTCTGTTACATCTTTGTTACATTTGCAGGTTCAAAACATGTCTGTTGCAAAGAGAGTTCTAATCCAAATACTTATTGCTATGCATACATCTATTATAAGCATCATCATTTTGCTCACCCGGTTACCTATAAGTCTAGTATTGATGATCTGAAATTTCTTATTTGTGAAAACTGGAGAACCTTGAACCCTTCTGAGATTATCATCACTTATGTTGAGAATGGTGTCAAAGTTCCTGTGATTGCTGACTTTCAACTTCATGGTCTCGCTGCCTTGCATTTTTCAAACAAATCGGCGTTCTTTGAAATGCATGTGGACTTTATTTCTGTTGGTGCATGTAGTTCCTCTACATTTAGCGACGTCGACAACAATTCAGAACTGATCAGGGCAGCTAGAGATAGTTATGAAACTGATGGAAAAGAAGTTGTCAAACCTCTTTTGTCCGATGGGTGGGAGAATGTCTTTGATGATCCGAACAAGCTTTTTTTCGTGGTGGTGTTGATGCTTTGTTCGGTTGGCCTGTCAAAAGTATTGTTTGAAGACCGGGTATCGCGTAACAAAGGTGAAGAATGATCGTGAAAGGTTCACAATGAAATGCAAGGGGGTCCCATGCACTTGGATGATCCATGCAAATCGCCATTGATTCTACTTGCGATGTTTTTAGGATCAAAAAGTATGTTGGCAGGCACACTTGTGGAGCTGGTGTGAAGTTGAGAAGTCCTAAAGTATCGAAGAAGCTTGTACACAATCTTATTCATGATCGTGTGATGCACAACCCACTTATCAAGCCTCGTGAAATTGAAGATTATATAAAAGTTGGTGCTGGTGTTAATATCAAATATCATCATGCATATCATGGTTTGGAACGGTCACACCATGAAATTTTTGGGAATGATGTAAAGTCTTATAATGATCTGGTTTGGTGGGTCAATTCATTAAAAGAAACAAATCCTGGCTCTTATGTGGATTTTCAGTTCAACGATGCAACTCAGACATTTGAAAGGTTATTCGTTGCAGTAGGCGCTTGTATTGAAGGTTATAAACTTTGTCGACCAATGATTTTTGTTGATGCAACTTTTCTTACCGGGAGATTTAGAGGCACCCTTATGGCTGCGACTTGTCTGAATGGGAATCAAGGCAAGTGCTCTTCTTACGTTTTAATTGTTATTGCTTACAAGTTATTTAATCGTTGGAATTTTATGAGTATACCCTTTATTTACTTGAAAATTAAATAGTTTGTTACTAGTATACTATTTACGTATCAAAATTTATTGTGTCCAACACACACAGATTCATATATGTAAGCATAAGACCCTTTTTTAGTACAGTATGGATGTTATGTACTGGAAAATTCTTAGTCTATTTTCCAGTTTCAACTAGTATAGCAACATAGTTTGTGACAGATGATGTGATATATGTACTATTTGTTTTTTGCGGTTTTTATCCGCTAGCATTTGCATTGGTCCCCGGAGAAGACATTGACAATTGGGATTGGTTTATGCGCAATCTTAGCTACATTGTTGATGACCGTCCTATCACCTTTATGTCTCGATCGTCATGAAGGATTGTTGAGGTCTATTCCTGCGTTTTCCTACTTCCCATCATGGCTATTGTTACTACCACTTGCAAGGAAACTTACCAATCGGAAATCGGACGAGAAGTTCAAAGAAGTTATGGCTTGTTTCAAAAAGCAACTTATGCTCTCACACCAAAGAACATATGAAGAAGCACTTACGTAAATGGAGTTAATGGGAAGGCCTGGGGTTGATGAGTATTGCCGCAATATGCCTAGGGAACATTGGTCCAACGCCTTCTTCACTCGGGTCAGAGATATGGTCGACTACATCAAGCGTTGCCGAGTCCTTCAATAATTGGATGCGAAAAGACAAGAGGTTGCCTGCCTGCGCCCTTGTTGACACGATCAGGTTTGTGTGTGTGTGTGTGTTTTTTTTTTGTTGGTGTTTTTTTTGTTTTTTGTTCACTTATTACAGGTGTTCTTTTTGTTCCATTCATAGGTTACGCGTTATGGAGTTGATGAATGAACGTCGCGAACTGAGTCTTTTGATGGACCCTGAGAAGCTCACTCCTACCTACGAGGCGTTACTTAAAGAACATATTCAAATTGGTCGAGTTTGGAATGTTACTCAGTCATCTGAGTATGAGTATGAGATTCATTCGCCTAGGTTAGCTTTATAGCACACATGTAGCGTTGAATCATTTACTTTGTTTTTCTGTATTTTGTTTTGCACTGCTGCATATATGTACTACTTTTAAGTTATTTGTGTTGAAAAGATTTTTGCGCATCTGCAGGTCTCACACTGTTGATCTGCTGAACAGGACTTGCACCTTCCAAAGATGGCGTGTTTATGGTTTTCCATGCTCTCATGCTACAACAGCTATTTATGCCAAGGGTGATAGATATATAGATTATATCGAAGACTACTTCAAAGTTACGAATTTTCAGCAATACTTGTATTCTATTGCTATCGACCAATACCTAACTACAACAGCCGAGCAAGATTCCGCCGAGAGGATACTATTTTTCCACCCCATCCACGAGTTCCACCAGGTAGGCCAAAGGGAAATCGTATCAAGAATGCATGGGAGAAAGCTAGGAAGTCCGTTCGTTGTTCAAACTGCAAGAAGAAAAGTCACCACAACAAGGCAACCTGCACTGTCATTCCTACCTACCCATGAGTTTTAGATTTTCATTTATCCCTGATTAGTTCTATTGGTCACAATGCAAATTCTGTTTGCGCATTATTTTGAACACTTTTGTTAGCTTTTTTTAGAGTACTGAAATTATGTACTGTTTGGTATCTTTCTGGGACAGGGTACTCTGTGCTCATTTAAGACTATATAATCCACTTTTCAGTATTATTGGATTTTCAGTTTCTTTTCTAAGTTTGTTTTTTGCTTTTTAAGTTTGTTTTAAGAGTGCAGGAGTTATGTACTCTTAAGTTGTTATGTACTCTGCATAAATATTACAACTATCTGGATAAAATGTTACAATATGTCACACTGCATAAATATTACAGTCAGTATGTACTCTATATTCTTCCAGGTCATTATGGCTGTTCAGGATATTTTGAGTACATGTATTATGTACTCTCTATTCTTCCAAGTCATTATGGCTGTTCAATTTTTTTTTAGTACATAACAACTGTGTTCTTCCAGGTGACAGGAAATGTCATAAAAGATACAACAAACACAGAGACCAGAGACCACTATGAGATTCATATTCTCTCCCATCATGCTTAACCAATTTAGAGAGTCATACTTTTACCATCCAACATTTTTATAAAGTGAAACAACTGTACATAGATTAAAGACAAACACCATAGTTTCGAGAACAGTTACTAAACTTCGATAGTGTCTAAAACAAACTAGTAAACCCTGAATATATTCTCTAGGATAACTTCTACTATGTAGTCCTAATTCATGTAAGTACTGTCTTAAAAACCTTTTGGAGCATGAATATTCCAGCTCTCCTCAGGAGGAGTTGTTGATGAGAGTATTTTGCATGCTAAAGAGATCCTCTTCTTATGCATTTTGTCCTTTAGTTCTTCTGGGTCTCCCAAGCTCATTCGCACTCCATCAATTACTTCCTCCTTTGCAACTTTCTTCATGATGTGGATGATATATATTGCACAACTGGATGGTCTCCCTGTTGAGGTGTTGGGTAACTGATCATCTTTACTCTGCTTACAACTTGAAGTCCGAGGCTTGACAAGCGGGTATTAATTGCTAACAAGCAGTAATCTGCCATAAGATTAGCATCATCGAGACACTGCTGTCTGGATACGGCTTCCCAAGTGTTGTAGTGGAAGAATTCGCCTTTATCGCAATCATACACAAGAAGTGTCCAATGCACGTTTTGATGTGACATTGGAATAATGATCTTCCTGGTTCCTTCCTCCATATCCCTGATGGGTAAGAACACAAGATTGTTTGCTCGCTACTTGATGCACTTGGTCACTTAAATAAAAACAAAAAGTAAAAAAAAATAAAAAAAAATATCAGTGTAGTAAATATGTACTGAGAATAATAGTGTCAAACACATATGAAAGCATAATTTTTTGTTCCAGCATTAATTTTTTTTTTGTTTCGTTTAGTTTCAGAGATATGCTATTCAAATTCTCAATATAAAAAACAAAATAAGCATGAATTCGGGTTCAATGTAAAACAGTATGACAGATATGAACTGCACTTTTACGAAGACATGATGCATGATGTTGTTTATCGATATAAATTGGAAAACATACCCAGCCAGTAGGATCAATGTGGAGTACTGGAATGTACTTTGTCTGTCCATTCACCGGTTGCTCATTGTGATATGCCTTTTTTAGTTGGTATTGCCAGTAATTTATAAGATCCGCCTCTAAAGCCCTGCCATGTACCAGATCTTCAAATGTCTCTGCAGATAATATGTGATGACCAATCTCACCAGGAGCTTTCCAAGCACTGGAGCTGCAAATTCAAATAATCAAAATCATTTACAAGCTTGATTCCAAACGAAGTTCATAATGCTTGTAAAAATGCAAGGCACCTATCCAAGAGAGACTCACACTGAGGTTGCTTTGTCAAAAAAAAAGGAGAGAGAAGCGCTCTTTGTGGTTGACTCATATCCTTATACAACGGAGATTTCCTTAGCTTCAACAACTTGCGTGCGGCCTTCGGTTTTTTAGGCACTTCTTGAAGATTTGGACCACCTTTGCCTTTTCTCTTTCTCACATTCTCGTCATCTTTTTTCTGAAGTTTCTCTGTTGGGCAATCTTGTTCTACTGAGGTTTCTGTTCTAGACTTTGTTTTTCGCCTTTTAATTCCGCACAATCCTTTGCCACTTGCGAACTCGGGATCAACTTTTTTTCTCATGGGTGGCTCCGAGTTACTGGCTTCTGAGGGGTAAATGTGATTGTTGGAGTATCTTTCTTCTCCTTAGCTGAGACTTTCGGATTTTTCTTCTCCTTGTCCATGACTGATGTAGTCGCCTTCTCTATTGATTTGACTTCATTACCCTTAGTAGCCAGCCTATCTTGGAGTCTCTTTGCGAGTGGTAAATCGTCTTCCTCTGATGATGGACTTAACCCAGCTTCGTTATCCTTCAATATAGCATAAACGTAAAAAAAAAAATGAGAGACTAAAAAAGCAAAAAAAAAATGAACAGAATAGAACATACGTATTGCAGGATTCTTTTCAGTACATAACTTATGTACTGGTAGTTTCATTGAGTACAATACATATGTACTGTTAGGTTTCCCCATTTTACAGAACATATTTGATGTTACTTTTCACTTTTTTGCTAATTATAACTACCTTATGTAGGTCAGCAAGAATTTGTAGAGTCTCAAAGATATACATTAGATTTTTCTGGCTCCTATTCTTCTTTAGTTGAGCTTCCTCTGCCTTTTCAAAGATCTAAAACTAGAGACTTTTGCTTTCCAAATCGGCGACATTAGTATATAAGTTAAAAGCATCATTAAAAACAAAACATAAATTCATTACATAAGTAGATTTAGGTACATACAAGACTCTCTAATTCTTTGTAGCTCTCTCCTTCAAATGGTCAATGTTGTTTTCTCATTCTTCATTTTCTTCTTCCTTTCCACTTCATTGAATGGAATCGGATCCCAAGGTTTCCTTGTTTCCTGCATTTGAAACAAATCAGATAAAAAACTATTTGATGAAAAGAAACATATACGTATTTCATATATGTACTAGGTTTTATATGTTCATACTTCTTGTTGAGGTTGCGGAAGATCATCTTTCATACGAGCTTTGACGGTACTGCTAAAAATAATTTCGTAGGCTTCTTTAAGCGTATGTGCAAAGTATTGATTTGAGGTTGCTCAGCCGAGGGATCCATTTGAGCTTGATCTCGATGCTCCTCTAACAACCGCAGGCTTCATTGTGCGCAGGCGCAGCTGCAAGATGGATTTGAGTTGGATCAGCTGCACCTAGATCAATTGCATGCTGCTGCACTTCTTCTCCATTTTCAACATTTTGATCATTTGGTCCTAAACCCAAGTCAAAAGTTGGTCTTGAAGCTTGTGATGGAGGATCCAGATCTTTAACGTAATACTTATCAAAGATTTGAGAAGATTCCATTTTTTCCAAGCTTGGTAAACTACCCGTCGACGGGTACTCCAGAGAAAGAATTCCCAAGGATGGATAAGAATCTCCCATAATTTCAGCTTCTAGATACTTTGAGTACTCGTCGGTATAAATATCCTTGCCATGGATGGCCAGCTCAATCAGTTTCTCCATCGGCACAAAGATGAAGCTCTTTGAGACTCCTGTAGCTCACACACCAAGGGCACAAAGTGCATATTCGGCAACATTTCTTTAATAGATGCGCCCTACATATATGAAGTGCCAAATCTAGTCACCTTACAAAGTTTGACAAAGGATAAAATAAACCATAAGAAGTGTAACATTCAATTTTCTCACCTGTCTATCTCTAAGAGAACCAATTTCGTCTTCAATATTACCAAGAACTTGTGTTGCTGCTGTTTGTTGGAGTTCAGCCTTTTCAGTCTGTTATTCAACATAAGGTGATATGTTTTTAATCGCATTGCGTATACGTACTTGTATGTTTTTTCAATATAGCAGATATGTCTTGACAACTTTTTGTTTTTTACAAACAAAACTAATACTAGAAGGAATATAACTTACCTGTGACGGTTCTAGCATGCTCTTTTCCTCTTGCAGCTCTTTCACCTTTCGCTCCAAATCAGTTAGAGCCCAAATTTTAAACTGTGAAACCTCAAAATCAAATTGTGAGGGATTTTCTTCGAGCTCCCCATAACAGGCATAGTTGGAGTAGCTCTCGTGCATTTGGTGTTTCTTGTGCATCAACTTGGATTTCCTTTTCAACCTCTTGTTACTAAGGGAGTTGTTGCCGACTTTAATGTTGTCTTCAGATTACCACTCGATGAACATGGTCTTCCTCAAACACCGGTAAATTCTTCATCTTCGTAGTTCGATTCTAGAGGTGGGTAAGCCTTGTAATATATATCACTCAAAAGCTCTTCTAGTTTAATCACATCAATGGGGAGGCCGCCCTCTTTGTCAGCTCTAGAACTCGCCCCATTTTGAAGCAATTGTAAGCCTCAAATCTTCATGCGTCTCTTCCAAATCTTCAAACTTCTCTTTCCAATCTTCTTCCACTGGTACGTCTTCAATCGAAGCCTATCAGCAATTTTATTCAACATTTCCTTCTCGTCCGTAGTATATGGTTTCTTAAATTCCTCGAGAACTGGAAAACAAAATGAAAATTCACCAGTTTTGTATCAAGATAACATATATGTACTCAAATCAATAGTACATAACACACACACACACACACACACACACACACACACACACACACACACACACACACACACACACACACACACACACACAATCATTTCATGATACTCATCAAAACTACAAATTATTTCATGTATGAAAACATAAATAATTATAATTTAATTCACCAACTTTAATGAGTTTTTTAGATATGTACTTGGTGCATCATTTTTCTAAACCAAAACTACAAGAAGCATAATGAAATAAAACTCATCCTAGTAATATGTATTATTTTTCTTAGGGACTTACCGTGTATTGCGAAGCCTCCATATCCTTTAGAAACTCAAAGAGATATTTCTTTGATGTTCCACCTTGCCGCTCTTGGAAGGTATCGATCATCCGTAACGCCGGTGGTTGAACCAAGTGAGTATGCTCCGCATACAACAACCGTGACAAAATAACATCTATAGAATCAAATACAGTCTTAAATGACAATAGAGTAAATATGTACTTGGTAAGAAACAAAAGCTTGTACTAGATGATCGATACCAAAGAAATAGACGACACAACCAAAGGATGTCCCTGGAGTGTTGTAGTTCGATTGATTTTCTTTTCTAAGAAACTATGTATCGGTCAGCCAAGATACATTCTTTGACTTCTCGAGATCATCAACTAAACCAAAGTACTTTTCTTTTTTTAGTTTATGAGCATCTTTTGTTGTAAAAAACAAAGTAATACACATAAACAGCATAATAGCTTGACCATATCTTCAATTGTTTGCTCGGTTTTCTACTCTTGGTATCCTGTACTCAATATCTTCATCATCTTCACTATCCGGTACTTCTTCATCACTATCATCATCCGTCGATCTTAATTCTTCTTCTTGATTCCAAAGACGCTTGAGCAGGTTCATGATTGCATCTTGTAGCATTGGTCTTGTAACCATGTTTTTGTCACCAAAGTGTCTAATGTAGAATGGTTTCTGTCTCCATCCACCGCCTCCCATCAAAATGGTGTCATCAGTTCTTCTTCCCCGCCATTCTTGGCATTCCAAACATTACACCCATTTTTTCCGTGTCGACGTGATAATGTGTGTTTCACCTCTTCTAACAAACTCAAATGTGAGCTCATTCTTGACTCGACCCCTTTTGTAACACTTCAAGTACTTCTTCACAAAGACCTTCCAACTTTTCCCAATGACTTTCTGTACTTAGTATGCCGTAACATCAAGAAAATCTGTCCATAAGAAGATTCGCCTATCTTTTGCAATGTGGCTTCACTCAAAGTATAGTTACTTGCCTTCATTTTTTCAACCAAAGCTATGTAATGTCATGAAACCGCACCTATACAATTTCCTAACAGATTTTGGCACAACCTTTCCCGCAACATTTAATTGGTTTTATTTCAAAGATAGCAATTGTGGACTGCACATTCATCGTTTCAGAAACACAAACAATCAGTATTGGCCTTATGTACTGCATATCAAAAGATCATTATCACCACATAAAGGAAAAATAGACACATAAACAAAGAAACTAATGAATTTAGAGAACAAAAACACTACAATGTCTCAATATTTGCAAATCTAGGCATGACACAAACTGTTTTTCAACAGTTTTTTTATTATGTACTGACAATCCAAGATTATTGCCTCAACAGTTTTTGAGTTATCTACTGACAATGATAAATAGACTCATAAACAATGTTACCCATTCACTATTGGACTTATGTACTGGTAAAAAATACCCTAAATCATAAAAAAAAAACTCAGTACTTCACATATGTAATGTATCAGAAAAAACTAATAACATTGGAAATCACTTTTGATTATTATTCTACAGTTTTTTAGTTATGTACTGCCAAATCTAAGGGCTAGAAACACAAAGTAGAAGTTGCATGTAAACTATGATGGGTATTCATGTAAATACCCTAAATCATAAAAAAACCTCAGTACTTCACATATGTACTGGTGGTTCTATGTATCAGAAACAAACTAATAACATTGGAAATCACTTTTGATTATTATTCTACATTTTTTTAGTTATGTACTGCCAAATCTAAGTGCTAGAAACACAAAGTAGAAGTTGCATGTAAACTATGATGGGTATTCATCAATTTTTCATCGCACCTCACATATGTACTCGGTGGATCTATGTCCCGAAAACACAAATAGCATACTAAAAGTGTTAGAAATAGTACCTTTCTCTCGATTTGGTACCTTTTTACTCGGTTTTCTTCCTTTTCGGTTACTACATCCGAGATTCATCGTCCGATGAACCTTTAGAAGCTTTTTTTCTTTGGTGTTTCAACCTTTTTACTCTTCTTCCTCTTTGATTTTCGTCTTGAATTTCTTGAATCGTCTTCGATGTTCTAGGAGCAAAGATCTGCTATCATCCATTATTGTTTCTTCTTCTTGGATTGTTCTTGTGATTTTTCTTTTTGTAACCATTATCTAACAAAATCTAGGTTTTAGGGTTTTTCTATGAATCGAAATTGTAGTTTTGATTCTCTCGAATCAAAATTTTTTCTCTGAACTCTCTGAATGAATTTGGGTTGGGTTTTGATTCTCTGAACTCTCTCTGTGAAGAGAAATTTTTTTCTCTCTCAATGATTGTCTCTGAATAATACTGTGTAAAGAAATTTCATTTAATGAATTCGACCGTTTTCAGCGGTTTTGGTACGGGAAAGAGAAAGGTGGTGGAGTTCACACGTGAGTGGTGATGGGTAATGTGGTCATTTTACTTGTTTCAAATAATTATGGACCTAGTGATAAGTCTAAAATCCGGTTGGACCCTAGTATAACTAACTTAATGGGCTTTGGACCAACCAGCAAATTTTCCATATAAAAATATGCATGCATTGATTGTGCAGTCAAGTCAGTAGTACATGATAAATAGCTGGAAATAGAAATACATATTTGGTCCGGAAAGTTGACAGATTGCACGGAAAAGTTCAATTATATTGTATATAACCATAGGTTGGTCCTATTGGATTCTTTATTAGATTTTTATGTTATGTATACACACACTGTTACGCTGTTAGTTAGAATGTCATTTCTCATTCAATTTCATCACCAAATACAAAAAAAGTAGCAGTACCAGTACCAGTAGAAGAGGATGAAGAAGAAGAAGGAGAAGGAGAAGGAGATCCAACTCCCATCTTCATTAATAATGATACATTATAGGTGATTGAGTAGCGATATTAGTATAGCTGTAAAAACAGTACCATCACCATGTACGTGTAGTGTGAAGGTACCAGTCATTATCTTGTCTTTGTACTTGTTGGTCGTACTACTCATCAGAATGTTAAATCATTTGAAGGCATGGGCTTTTAGCTATTCTTCATTTATTTACCTCAACATTTTAGTGTCTCGACAGTGAGTACAATAATCATTTATCCACCTAACCAGGTTTCCTGGTGATTTATATGGGCGGTACTAAGACTAGCCGGCCGGAGAGCGCCGAGGAAAATAACCTGGGCTGTAGCCCCCCTTTTTATATGTAACCTGCTAGTCTTAGTAAGGGTGGGCTAACCAAATGCTAGAAATCATGAAGTATTGTTGTAAACCTTAGGCATTAAGAAGTTGAAGCAATGGATACCCGAAGAGTACCTGATGTTGTCTAAAATGTGTTACTAAGGATTGAAGTGTACCATTTGTGAAGCTTGCACGAAAAATCATTGATCGGATAAATGATGTGTTCATTTCTCTGAAGGATCGAAAAGTACGACTATAAAGGAATAGATGTGATCTAAGATTCTAAATACTCACGATTTATAAAGGCTGATACCATCTCAAGTTCTTAAGCGATCCTGGCCGTTGGATCGCTAAATGGTATCAGCCCTCAGTAATACTGGTATCAGCCTTTATAAATCATGTAAATACTGGTCGTGTTTTTTGTACATTTGTCTCAACCAGACTACTATATATATAATAATGAAAACTCTTTTGTACTGATGCCTGATGGTGTTCTCTTTAGCCGATATAAGTAATGAGGTTTCGGAAGTAAGGATGGATGCACTTTCTACGATAAAATGGGTAACACAACCTCATTTTATATTTCACACTTCAATTTTTCTGCCCTTATTTATCATGCTAGCTAAAAGTAATAATAGTTTGGTGCGAATTTTCTTTTTTAGACCCCCTTTCTGAAATCCTGTTTCCACCACTTGTGATATGCAATTCGACTTTTCATATGTTTATTGATTTACATTCATTCCAAAGAAATTTACTTTCGGATGTGATTAGGTATTCATGTATCGACATACAAAGGTGTGCATAGCGACGGAAGCAAGATTGAAAGTCTAAATGAGCTAACTCAGTAGGATGGGCTAAACATTTAAAAATTTTGGGGAGGTTTCTGAAACCTTTTTTTAGCTACGGGAGGGACATGATGGGATAAGACCTTGCCCTAAACTTATAGATTGTAGCCCACACTTTTGGACCAAATTAAGTGGTTAATCTGCTTTTCTTTAAGAACGATTTTGGGGACCATTGTTTTTTTGGGAAAGGTATTTGAAGTAAATCTAAGTCACCCCTTATCCATATATTTATCTTAATACTAAAATTACCTTTTTCAATTAAGTTAGTATAATGATTAGTTGAATTACAGTAGAAACTCTAAATTAATGTTGTCGGGACCATCAAAATTTATTAATTAAGCGAGATATTAATTAACCGATAAATTAATAATTATTAATTTATATATTAATTAATATTTTATTAACTTATAGATAAATTTCATATATCAAATAATTAGTTTCTATACAAACAAAATACCATATCATATTGAAGGACTGCAGAATGTTGAATTAATTTTTTTGCCATCAAACACAACTTCAAAAATTCAACCTTTTGATGCATGGATTATACGAGATTTTAAAATGCATTATTGTCGTCGATTTTATAGAGGTCTTTTGGAAGGCTATGAATTAGGAGCGTTAAATTAATCCAGAAAAAAAAATGTGTTAGATGCAATGAATCTTGCAATTTCAGCATGGACTATCGATGTCGTACAAATACACTTGCAAACTGCTTTCGTCATTGTAAACTTCGATCAACTGATAACATAAGTGTAGAAAATTTGGATGAACGCACAGAGACAATGAAATCACTTAGGACTTGCAAAATTTGATCGAGAAGTTGGGCTATCGCAATTCAATAAATGTCAAAGATGTCCTAAATTATCCGGAAGAAAATGAAGTTACACGGTTGTTGACTGATGAAGAAATAATCGGGAACGTTATGGGAACTGATAAAGATGTGGAAGAAGATGATGAAAGTTCTACAATAGTGCCCCCTTCACGAAACGAGGCTATTAAAGCGGCAATCACATTGAATAATTTCTTGTTGATCTATGAGAAAACAAAACCAAAAATTCTTACAATGATAAAAAAAAATTAGAGATGAAACTCAATGCAATTTTAATTTTAGCAAAAAAATAGAAGACAATTAAATCATTTTTCAAATAGTCTTCGCAAACTATTAATGTATTATATATAATGCATTATTAATTTATATTTGATATGGGACCTACATAGGTAATCAAAAAAGTATTATCTTATAATTTTAGCGAATTATTAATTTGGCACGTTGTCCCCGACTCGGGACCGTTAATAATTTTAGCGAATTATTAATTATTAAATAATCGAGTATTAATTAAAAGAGTTTCTACTGTATTAGGTTAACATAATTAATGACTAGTGTAAGATTAAATAAAAAAAAAAATTAAACTAAATAACTGAGAGATGAGAGAAGAAGAAGGAAGAGGGGAAGAAGAATAAGAGTTTGGTTGGGAAATTTTTTTTGCGACGTAGCCGAACTGTTATGAACTATTTTGTGCGACGTTTTCGGTTAGGATTTTTTTTTTGCGACATACCGAACTAAGGTCCGGTTAGGATATACTTTTTGCGACGTAACCGACTAAGGTTCGGTTAGGATTTTTTTTAGCGACATACCAAACTAAGGCTCAGTTAGGATATATTTTTTGCGACGTAACCGACTAAGGTTCGGTTAGGAATTTTTTTGCGACGTAACCGAACTGTTAGGAAATAATTTTTGCGACATCCCCGAACTATGGTTCGGTTAGGAAATATTTTTTGCGACGTAGGTTAGGAAAATATTTTGCGACGTAACCGAACTGTTAGGAAATATTTTTTACAACGTTTTCGGTTGGGAATTTTTTTTTGCGACGTAACCGAACTAGGAATTTTTTTTTGCGAAATAACCAAGTGTTCTTCATGTTCATCTTTTCCATTAGGTTCGGCTAGTTCGATAAAGTTTTTTACATAATTCCTAGCCGAACTTCTTTCTGCAACTTCCATTTTCATTGAATCGACGACGACAAGGAAGAGGGAAGAAGAGAAGAAAATGAGCCCACTAAAAATAACGGTTTTGTGAAAAATTACTTGTAATGGGTTTGTTATAATTTTGATTTAGATTTAGTTTTTGTTAATGATTTAGTTAGGTTATACATATATATGGTTATTCGGTTAGTAATAAATTTTAATTAAAGGGTAAATTAGTCATTTCCACACTTTAAGTCACCTCTTATAACTATAGGAAAGGTGGCCTAATAAAACCATGATCCCCTCAAAAAAACCATGGTCCCTAAAAAAAATCGTTCTTCTTTAAGTAAGTGGTTAATCTGCTTTTATTTAACAAAAAGAAGAGAATAAAACCAAAGGCTAAAGAAAACGTATAAAATGAAAAACATAACTAAATCTTATAGAAACAAATTGCATGAATGAAATACGAACGTTCGTTTTCATCCCACTTTTGTGTGTGGGTTCATTCGTGCACTCGCTTTAATCAATTGTTAGAATCAATAGTAGTTATGTAAAAGGAAAAACCATTGATGTTGTGGGGATGCCTTTGGTTAATAGATTTGAAAAAACACTTTAGAGGAGAACCAAGACCACCTTCGAGCGGTAATGAAATCACAAATTTGGTTAAAAAGACCAAATTTTATAAATCCTGGGTAAAAAGGACATTTAAATTTTGATACTGTTTAAATGGACAAAAATACAAAAATAGCCAGGATGTAAACAGTTTCATCCTGCCCATTTTCAAATACTTTTAATTTATATCAGGATGCATCCAGTTTCATCCTTACTATTTTTTAAGTTTAAGTCAGGATGAATCCAGTTTCATCCTTGCTACTTTTTTTTGTCCATTTCACCCATATTAATTTTTACTCGTCCATTTGAGCCAGGTTTTAAAAATATTTGGACAAATGACCCATTTTCCGTAATGAAATTCTATTTGTAACCCAGGAGAAAGAAAACAACAAACAGAAAGAATAAGGAAATAAGTTGGTAATTTGTCGATACCTATACTTCGTAATGCGCTATTAAATTACAGAAGTCATAGTTTACTTCCATTCCATGCCAACACTAAATTACATTTGAGAACTCTTAAAATGACTACTGCTCTGTAAACTAGCTTAACTAAAGTGTGCTATTGAACAACAGTCAACAGATAAACCTGAAATTACACGGCAGTATATTTCCTATATAAACATGTGGCTCAGCTCTAACCCGATTCGATATCCAATAAGTAGGCGAGCACAACACTGGAGAGGATAAAAGTTGGGATCCATAAGGAATCATATAATTCTTCAAATTTACCATGAAAAATCAGTGGAGACAGTAGCTGAAGAACTTCTCGGTGAAACATGTTTAAACATGACTGTGGCAAAAATGCTTGATTTTCTTCTTTCGTGTTCTTTCACTAGAACTCCTGCAAATTCATCTAGTTTCTCCAGATTTGTCGTCGCTACCAGTTTCTTCCCACGGAATAGTACTGATTCAACATTCTTTTGTCTAAGCATTGCCTCTGAAATTTCCAATAATTTTCTCCCATCCATTGACACTGCACTGGGGTTCTTCCTGAGCGGGCTTCTTTGGGGACTAGTCATGCCATTGTTTCCTTGAATTCGCACGTAATTCTCCGTTCTGTATTTTCCGAATGCCATCGAAACAGCTTGATCAACCTATATAACATGAGCCAAAGAACACATTTAGAACATTTTAAAAATGATATTTAAAGGGTAATTTTGTCATTAAGAAAAAACCGGCAGTTAGAAGTAAAGCGGTTTTACGGGGTATTTTAGTCATTTCAAAGGGACCGTTCTTTAATCATCATGTTTTAACTTAAACTGTCAGCTAAAAGAATTGATAGTTACCGTGTCGGAAGCTCCTTCACCGGCAATTTTGAGAAATCCGGTGGAAGAAAGTTTAAGATCCGCATCAGATTCGCCGTTTCCTAAAGAAACAACCAGTAAATCCTCAACACTGTCACAATACGGAAACTCCTGTTTATTGTTTAGCACATGCGTAATAGCAGCAGCCGTTGGATTATTCATCGCTAAACCACCATCGACGGCCATTATCTTAGTTTTCTTATCAACTGATTTCATTTCAAAACCACCATTAACCGTTAAATCTGAAGATGTAGCCACGCAAATTTCCCTCATCTTGAAATCATAACTGTCGTTTTCTAAACCGTCGGCTCTTGAGAACAAAAATGTTGCTCTTGTTTTCAGATCAAAACAAGGAATCAAAACTGGTTTCAATGTGTCTTTCAAAGTACATTCACCGAAAATTTGTCGGAAAATTTTCTCCATTTTCGCCGATGACCGGAACATCTTTCCGAACATCCCACTAGAAGAATTGCCAGTGTTATTCAAACGCTTACGGTTTTTTACGAGAAACTGCAACGCTTCATCAGCTTTTAGCAACGGCCGTCCATCTTTGCCACGGGTGAACAACAAAGCGACGAGAATTCCACCAATTCCTGAACCGGAAGCAACATCAAAGTAATCAGCAACACGAGCATCTGAATTCTTTGTTATGCTCATGAGTTTGGATTCTAAGTGGCATAGTGATTTTGCAGCGAGGATTCCGTCTGTTGAACCGACACCATCAATTGAGAGTACACGAACTTTGCCCACATCGTGTTTGTTGGCTTTGAGTGTCTCGACTAAATCTTCCACTGGTAATTTTGAGTTGGTTTGTTTAGAATCGAAGAGGAATTTGTTTTCAAGGATTGAAAAGATATCGTTGGTGAGTTTATCGATGTCGAAGTGGTTTGACGATGAGTCGCTCATCATTGCTGAATAAACTTCTGCCATCGTTATAAAACAAATTTTTTGTTGGAATGAGAAACTAAAATTCGAGGTTTTTGTGGATAGTTTTGGAGTTTTAAAGGGGGAGAGAAAGAACGTGGTGATGGAGATGATGATGATTATAGAAATGGTTTTTGATGTGGTTTATTATATAGTGTGGGAATTTGAAGATGTGCGTACTTTTAGTACGTCGAGTTTACGCGCATTTTAGATTGTATGGTATTAAACGGCGCCTTCAACTATTTATTTTTATTGTTTATTGAAAAGAGAAAAACATTATTTATTTTTATTGTTAACTAAAATTATTGACTGCTTTTTTTTTAGTGCTCTGACATTACTGTCGCAACTGCTCAATCTTTGTGTTTTGTTCCGTGCATTTTGCAAAAATATTCCGTGAAGAATATTTTACTTTACAATTTCTTAAAAAACAAATAAATTAATCTTTTTATTTTTTTATTTTTTTTTGAAAGAAATGGATATACCTCTTTAGATTATACTGTACTAATTGGAAGCCATGAATAGGCTAATTCAAGTATATCAGATGTATACAATATAAAATTACAAAAGCAAAATATTACAGGATCATACGAATTGTAATATAACAAAAGTACATAAATGTTGATCCTACAAGTAATTGATGTAATTGGAGGGATGGTGTTTTGATTCTGCATCCACCATTGGAAAACTTCTTCTTCATTAAGAGAAAATCCTTCATAGAAAGGATAATTTGCACTAAACATCATTATCATAATCAATTCCAGTAGCCAGTGATCTCTTGCTTGATCAAATCTTGATCATCGTCACACCGAAATTGATCTTTTTCGAAGATATACTTGAATATATCATTGGATTCGAATTGAAATGCCAGAAGGCCATAGGAAATAACACTAATGGCGCATAAAAATACAACTACATGACATGAGATAGCCATGAGATGTCAACAGTAAAATAAAAAAACAAACCCTAAAGCCTAAAATCACAATTAATGTGATTTTTTTATTGAAAACATGAAAACTAATTACAAAATCCAAATCTACTCGGAAAAATTTGATATCTCAGATCGAGTAGACTTAGATTTAGAGATGGAGAAATATAGTTTCTAGATATTTTTCTGAAAAAAACTGTTATGCAGAAGGAGAAGAGAGAGGTTTTTCTTTTAGATCTAAATTAATCTAACTAAAACTTGGCTCAAATGACTAAGTGTCATTTGATTGTAGAGATAACATTCTACTAAATTTTTCTTATTCGCCTTTGAAATTTCATCAAATGATATAGTCATGTTATTGACAGTGTTAGAATACCTCAAATATAACTGACATTTTTGTAAACTACCGAATATGATTTTTCTTCAATAATATTATTATGGATATCTGAATTTTTTTATATCATTGGTATCATGACCAAACGACTTTATCACTGTACTCAACAATTTTACCATTGCTCCATAGAAACATTTCTTTAGATTTTTACTTAGCCCTGATAGCAGATGTAGGATCTAAATAGTGTTAGTCCACCTACAATCACAATACACAATCACAGAATAAAAACATGAAGAAGATATATGAGAATCAAGAGATTTTCTTTTGAAACACAATACTGATCAGTTCGGTGTATAAAGGGAACTGTTTACATAACTAACTAATCTAGCCAGTAGAAACAATAAGAAACTGACTACTACTAATAATCCTAGTCTATTGGGACGGCTACTGACTAAGTATGTAACTACGGAAAATCCCACACTCACACCCTAAATGATACTCTAAAGAAATCTAAGACATGATAAGAAATTCTTTAAGTTATTTTTATTAAGAACAAGAACATAAAGCCAAATATAATATGAGAAAACCCTAACTTGGAAAACAATCAACTTTCTCTCTCTTAAATTCCTTATCCAAACTCTCAAAAAATGTCTCTCTTTTACAATGGCCTCTGGCGTCTTTTATAGGGGTTGTACATAGTGGAGGACAACTAATAAAGCCCCTTAAATCGGATATGAGAGGGCGATGTAATCGCCTTACCTTGTTGTTGTTGCGTTATTATCGCACTGATCTTCACGTGTTTCGTGTGATTCTTGTGTCGTCATCCCGTACGTCAGGAGTGACGTAGTAGACTTCTTATTTTCGCCTGTAGCTAATGGTCTGTATTATCTTCGCCCTTGGATGTTTGTTGATAAATGACTTTCTCGCGTTCTTATTGGTTGTGCGATATTTTGTATCTACAAAGTAAATGAATTATTCAAAATAATGAACGGTAAAATTATCGGGTTTGGCTTAGACTCCAACATAGACTGCGTGAAAAATTAATGGCAGCAGTGTATTTGGTCTTTGTGTTGCAAAGTAAACATGTGTGAACGACATGATCAAAACATGATCGGTCAAAAATCTAGTAATCTCTTAGTTAATGGAAAAACTTTTTCTTTATTTTGTTAGTGTTTGGTTGGTTGTTGGGTGTAGAAATGGAATGGAAGGAAACAAAAAAGTGAGACTAAAGAAAAAAGAGATAGGAAAAAGGATTAGACAGATGCCGTTGCTTGTTGTTGGATTATAGTTAGAAATTAGTTTAAGGATTAGTCTAATTAACTTCATTAGTGGAAGAAATAGTATTTAAAAGTTTCTTTTTGTTTTTGGAGGTCGACTTTGAATTTGAATCGAACTTTTAACTTTAGTTTAATGTTTTAAACACTTTAGGATTACAATAAACCTTTTTTTTCTTTCAAAGTGAGGCAAAAAAAACATGCCTGCAACATCGTCCTGGTTTTGACTATGGAGATTGTTTGTGGTTCATACAAGTTCGTGATTTCTAACATCCAAACAACAATATTATTTACGTCAAATCACAATTCTTATCATTTACCAATTTTTTCAATTAACGTTAATTCTCAGCAGCTGATTTTGAGAAGACTGGACGGTGTATTTAAACGACCGATGTTGTACTCATTTATTATAAGAATAGAGAGCACATTAAGAAAAACATTATAAGAATACAAAGCACATTTAAAAAAAAACATATACCCAGAAAAACTTACTCCAAACTTACCGTTATTTAGGTTTTATAAAAAAAGTTGATGCCCATTTAGTGTTACTTCAGACCATAGCACCTGACATTGACACTAAATGTAAACTATGTAACGAGAGCCAAAAAAACTCTTACTCGTTTGTTCATCTAGGATACACCAAGATGGAGTCTAAACAAATAAGGTACGTTCTCTGTAAAATCTTTTTACAATCACACAAACTCCGATGGAAATGCAAAAACTAAAGGGAGTAGAATATGGAGACAACCCCATCTGTTAAGAATTTTATTTGGAAGGCAGCCCACTCCATTCTCCCCAATAGTATGAGAGTGGCAACCATCCTACCTGACATTGACACTAAATATAAACTACGTAACGAGAGCCAAGAAACTCTTACTCATTAGTTCCTGCATTGTAACTAAGCTTCTCAGATATGTATGCATTTCAATTTCGATATGTATTTCATTAGAAACGATACAACAACTATTCATGAATGGTTAACTAAGTGTTTTGAAAACTCCGAACATGGGAGATTATGATATAGACTGGCATGGTCTCTGTAATACAATAACATGGTTTATCTGGACAGTAAGGTGCAATGTAGTTTTTAAAAAGAATACACCGAATAATGTCATAACTGCAAACAATAACATCAAATTCATAAATAACTATAATATAGTAAATAAACCAGGACATAATATAATGGAAAATCTTTATTATAATTTCAGGATCGATGTTGTTCTTCAGATTATTAAATATCCTGTTGAAGGGGTATGAAGAAATATGGCATTGAATCTTAACATTGCTCTGACCATAACAGACTCTACTACTAAAGCAGGTATTGGTCTAACTCTGGTTGATCATATAGGTACAGTCAGATAAGCAAGAGGTTTCTTTACTGACAGCACAACATTAGAGGAGCTAGAAAAAGATGCAGCAGAAGCTGCTTTCCTCTGGGAAACATGTTGGAGTGGACACAAAATTTCCTTCAGGAGTGATTCAGAACCAACTCTGGTGTTGCTGGTGGGAATGTATGCAGAAACTCGTAGACAACGCTATTTTTTCAGTGAAGATTTTGGAAATACAAAAAAGTTTGATATGAACTTTTTAGCCCACGATTTCAATTTAGTTATGAGAATAGATGTAAGATGGGCAACAAAACATTTTTTTTTAATAAGTAAGAAATTAAACATACCTTGGTGGATCAAAGCTTATGGGCGTTACTAACTTATCTAAACATTCAGCGGTGGAACCAAAATGTAACGGCTTTCTGTAAATTCAACTATGGAAATACTGGACATTACTTATGAATATATTGGTGTTATCCTCCTCTTCTAATAAAAAAATAATTATAAAAAAATTGGTGCCGATATTACAAGACATGATGAAAATTCCACCGAGAGCAGAGGGGTTAAATAGGCGATGGCTTAGGTCGTTTATGAATCAAAGAGCAAAGACCAAAACCCTTTTCCAGTAGCAAGTACCGGGTCGGGTAGGAGACTTAACTCCCGAAAATTTGACATAATTTTTACGCCGGCCTGCCCACACCTTGCACAACCCGAAGGCTTAGGTCGTTCATGAATCATGATCAACAGATGATAAATGACCCAACCGTAGATATGTCCTCTTACTCTAACAGTAAATATTAGTCATTCAGACAAAAATATGAGTCTGACTCTATTACCCGTCCCTATTACCCCCATACCCTAGTTAGTAATTCGGCGAATTATTCGTGGAGGTATCCGAATCAACCGAACACGATTCATACGGACGAATACATGGAATACCGTCCCTGGTACGGGAACTATATGGGGATCCCGTATCATGTTGTATGTAGTTGGATGATATTAGTATATATTCACTCCAAGCACAAACCATGTTGTCCCACCCTAAAATCCTAAAACTTTATTATTTAGCTTTGGCGAATTTTGGATACCGAACTCACATTCGTAAAACGAATTATACACGTACGTATCCGTTCCGAACTGCTCCCCGAACAACGCACCGTTGACCGACTTTTTGACCGAATCCGGTCTTTCAGAATCCGTATAATTCCCGTACGTATGCCGTTCCGAACTGCTCTCCGTATCCCGAATTGCTAACTAGGCCCCATACTGCTATATCATCATCACATCACAAAAAATTTCAAGTCAGATCTCATCATAAGTACTCGATGGTCCATAGTTCATGATTTTGTCTGACTATTTAATTCCGTCGGTAATACGGTTGCAAACCACACGAATTTGGTCAATGTGAATCAATGGTTAAATGAGATTCAAAAGGACAAGCTGCTTTTTTCTAGCCGCAAAAATCATTCAGTTTTGGTTAAATAGGCCCTATATTTGAATTCCTGGGTCTAAAAGACAAGCAAACTATGAGTATTGTTCTAATATCCTAACTCTTGAATATACTTTCCTAATATCCAGAAGTGGATATCTCGCCCAAACTGTGTGATTATTTTTTACAGCAGCAGACTAAATTACCCCCTCCTTCTTTAATGAAGAACAATAAAACTCAAAACCTCCTCAAGCTGTCGCTACCAACGAGAATAAGACTCTATGTTGAACACTAATTTGGATTTGACAGCAACATATTTTTTCTTCGACTTTGAGATGTTAATGGAGATGAGATAGAGATTTCGAGGATATACAACAAGATTTGGATGAAATCAATACATGGAAGAATTGTCCATCGGTAATTGAGTAATATAAATGCAGATAGGTAATTGAGTAATATAGATGCAGATCGGTAATGTAGGGGGTTTAATTTGATTTTCAAAGGTTGAGAAGAAATTGGAGTATGGGTTATGTTCGAGTTTGAATCTGAGCAACAGAGAACACCAAATAGGAAATGTACAACATTGTTTCTTCTTCTCTTTTAGCCGTCCATACAGTGAAGAAACGATGTGCTCTTCCGTGTATTTCAGGTTGATAATGAGTGAGAAAATGAAATATTTTGAATGATTGAATGTCTTAATAAATATGGGCTACTGTCAATGTAGGGAAGGAGATGATGAATGGCTTAAAATCAATAGAGAGCAAATCTCTTCAAACCACCAGTTGTGCATATATACTGTTTGATAGAATGTCAGAACCACAATTTTATGATTAGTGACTTTCAAATGCAGAGAAATTTGTTGCTGCCATATTAGGAATTCTTTCCCGGACACCTTAGAAATAACATGTAGTATGATGGGTAAATGATTTATGTATGTTTATGGCTAGTGATCAGTTCGTCTTCGATTGAAATGTGTGGCTGCTGTGATTGAATTCGTGTGAGTATGTTTGAGTTTTGGTAGATGTATCAGCCAAGAAACAAGTGTTGTTGCAATTGTTTGTGTGGGTGTGACAATCAATTTAATAATTAATTGAGGTGATTTAAATGCAATTTAAGTTCAGTTTGAAGCGTTTGCGTTAGATTCATGTACTGTAGGGAAGGAGAGTTAATGAAAAAGAAAAAAAAAAAAAACAGTTCTCTCCATTATAAGTTTGCAAGTTGTTGTTATTGTTGTGATGAAATGTGTGAACTTTGTATAGGAAAACAAGAAGGGTTGCTAATGTTGTTTCCACGACTACAATAAGGAAGTTTTATGGGTTGTTGTTGTCATCTCTTATTCCTCATTCACTTCCATTATATCTTGTGTTGTCATTCTTGTGCTAGAATTAATGATCCATAGTTCAATTTCTCCCCTTTTTGTGGTCCATCTCTCTAAATCTATTGTTTACTTTACATATGTAATGGGTGTTTGTGCTCGTTGGCTTGTCTGGGTTTGCAATATTTGTTGTGAATACCATGAAATAAATTACTACTTTGCAGGAAAATTGATTTTTAAGTTGGTTTTTGCCAAAGTTGCACCTGGGTGCATAATGCACAGTCCGGCATGAAAATGCGTTTTGTAAGGTTGCACCTGGGTGCATAATGCAGATTTCTAAGATTGCACCTGGGTGCATACACAATCTGACAGGATTTAGATTTTATAAAGAAAATATATAAGGGCTGAAACTATCTGCCAATAAGGGATAAAAACACCAAAAAAGACATCATTGGTCTAAATTAAATACAAATAACATAGTTCTAAACTAAATGGCACCATTGGTCTTCTTTCTTCCAGCTACTTCTTTCATCTTGGAGAATCTTATATATGTCTTGTACTTGTTTTGTCCTCACCTTTTTCATTATAGTTTCTTGACTTAGAAATTCTTAACCACTTTACATCACCCAATTCATGAAGTATTGAACATATTGATGGAATCATCGCTACTGCAAAAACCATCATATTATTATGTGTTTAGACCAAGATGAAAAATATTATTTAGCCAAATATAACCAATGTTGCACCCAGGTGCATCTGAGCTTACTGCAAAGTGAAAAGCAAACTTAACCAAATCAAATCAAGATGCACCTAGGTGCATCTGAGTTTACTGCAAGATAGAAATTGAATTTTAACCAAATTTAATCAAGATGCACCCAGGTGTATCTTACCGCAAGATGAAAATTCGAATTTGGTTTATAAGATAGGGAGTCTTAAATGTATCATATAAGATGTTGTAACTCGATAAGAGTGGGCATGCACGTAGCCATAATCAATGTCGAATAACATGATGCAATTGGAGGTGAAATGTGCGAGGGTAGAATTATAAGAAAGTCAGAATAATTGATGCGTGCACACGTTTTAGGACTACCGAAGGCTAACAAAAGCCATAACAACAATTTCAGTTTACCAAATATATCATAATAAGGATTCAGACAATATAGACCCACACATTTAAATGTTTCAAATTGCCAAAATGAGATTGAAATCTCAATGCATAATCGATGGCGCGATATCATTGAGTGGTGTAATATACACTCACGCTAATATGAACTCCAAGAAGATAAAATTCAACAGAATATACACTCATAATAGATACAAGTCATTAGAAAGTTAAAATCAGATAATTCATACAACAACTCAAAATCTACCAGTGTGTGTAGCTGAATCAGTGTGCACCACCTCTTAGAATAGCAAAGATAACCCATGTTATAAAAAAATCGAATCAAGATGCACCTGGGTGCATCTGAGTTTACTGCTAGATAAAATTCGATGTTAAACAAATTGAATCTAGATGCACCCAGGTGCATCTGAGTTCACTGCAATATGAAAACTAAACATATCCAAATTTACTCCAGATGCACCCAGGTGCATCTGAGTTCATTGCAACATGCATAACAAACTTGCCCAAATTTACGAAAGATGCACCTAGGTAAATCTGAGTTTCCTGCAACATGCAAACCAAACATAACCTAATTTACCCAAGATGCACCCAGGTATATCTCAAATATGTAACCAAGTTCAATTTGGTCATGCACCAGAAAAGTGTTCTTGTTCAAATTTCAATTCCAGAAAGAAAAAAATTAACAAATTAATACACCCAAAGTTTAATTTAAAACTAGATCGATACACCAATTCAAAAACCTAATGTTAACATGTAGTCCATCCATAATAATGTTCCATTTCAATAGTGAAGAAACCCCCATGATGAATTCATAAATCTAAAATTAAAAATCAACCAAATTAGGGTTAGAAGCTTACCAGCTTTAGGTCCTTCGGTGCTCATCTTATGAAATTGATGAAATAAACAACCTTTGTTCTTTACGGAATAATTGAATTGAGAATTTCAGAGAAATTAGGGATCTGGAAATAGCGATGAAGTTAAAAAACGGTTTTAGGTCAGTATTGATGGTTAATACGGCGTTTGATGGTTGTCTTGATGTCGACGTAGATGGTGGAGAAGAAGAAGATGTTGATGATGGTGGTGGTTTTTTTTCTCTAGAAAAAAGAAGACGATGGTGGTGGAAATTTTTTTTAGAAAGAGGACGACATGACCGATGTTGGAAAGGATATATACTGTGAAGGGTATTACGGTCTCTTTGTTGCTATGTCTTTTTCGCCCAGACACATAGTTTAGCAGTCCATTGCTACCAGCCTTTAGGGGCCTATGGTCATATGACCCGTTTTCCGAACTCACATTTGTCCCACCCTAAAATCCTAAAACTTTATTATTTAGCTTTGGCGAATTTTGGATACCGAACTCACATTCGTAAAACGAATTATACACGTACGTATCCGTTCCGAACTGCTCCCCGAACAACGCACCGTTGACCGACTTTTTTGACCGAATCCGGTCTTTCGTAACCAGTATAATTAAAATGCATTGTCTTCCCGATTCAACTGCTCCGTATCCCGAATCGCTAACTAGGCCCCATACTGCTATATCATCATCACATCACAAAAAATTTCAAGTCAGATCTCATCATAAGTACTCGATGGTCCATAGTTCATGATTTTGTCTGACTATTTAATTCCGTCGGTAATACGGTTGCAAACCACACGAATTTGGTCAATGTGAATCAATGGTTAAATGAGATTCAAAAGGACAAGCTGCTTTTTTCTAGCCGCAAAAATCATTACCAAATGGTAAGAAAAACATAAAATCTCTGAACACGTGTAGTGGTCCCATATTCCAAAGGGGAGCTAAACCGTCACATGGGGAATTAAGAACATAATCACTGTACCCCTGCTATTTGCCGTCAGTGACCATTCTTATAGGACGGCAATTTTGAAAAAGGGGAACGTAAGAAAGTGTCTACTGTCATAGGCTCGTAGCCTTCTCTTTACAAACTCACTAGCTTATAAAGCCTCACTACTTGACCCAGGGGCAGAGCCATGGGTTGACTAACCCTGGCTCTAGCCCCCTAAAATCATTAAAACCCTAAAAGCACCCTTACTTTTATCACATATTTTATATTTAGTCCACATAATATTTGAATTTAGCCCACTAATCATTTATGATTTTTTTTAGTCTCCCTCATTCTAAATATCTGGCTCCGCCACTGACTTGACCTAAGATCTACGGCCATAAATCTCCCACATGGTTACATCACAACCAACTGTTACAATAATTATTAACTAGTAATTAATTGTTTAAACTAACAAAACTATCACTAATCACTAATAAATTCAACCGGCTATCGGTAGACACTGGACAGGCTATGGGGCACCTCCTCCCGCAAGCCCGTGATATGATATCTACGTACCAGAAGCAGAAATTATTAGGGTTAAAAAATTACTTTACAAAAGATTATTTTTTCTTCTTCTAGGAGTCTGATTTCAAATATTACTAATTTAGTTTCTAATTTCTTTTTTAAAATTGAAAAGCAACTTGTGAGAGTATATCCAAATACCCTTTATACCAATTTATATTAACAGTGTTTTAACACTCGGAATATTAGAACGCCCGACATTGCAAGGTATATACCAAGATCTTACCTCTAACACTGTTCACCGAAAGAAATTTTGATGGCATGTTGTTTGAGATAATGATCTACCAGCATCATAAACTAACTATTTCAAAATGCGAACAAAATTTAATCAATCTAGTTAATTTGGCAATTTATTTTATTTCACAAATGTTTTTGCAAGTACTGTTATAGATAACCTTATTCAAATTGATTATTGTGATGCTTCTCGATCAAAAATGTTGAAGCAACACAAAAGCAAAAAGAATTTCACCAACAAAATCAAAACTCTAGATGATAAGTTTTAAAACCTACACAAAAACCCATGAATAACTACTAAAGAATGGTTGGCAATAGAGGTGTATGGTGTAAAAATCCAATGCATACATGTACCAGTCGAACGATAAAGATATGTCGCATTAATCAAAAAAAAAAGAGAGCATAAGAGAAGATATACAACAAATAATCATCGAACCTAGACCCACCATCATCAAATTTACACCACTCCCAAACAAAAATGAAAAAGTTCATCACAGAAATGCAGATCTAAAATTCAAATAATAACATATAAAAATAACAAAATAAATATAAATATAAATGCTGCAAGTGTACGTATATAAATGGTGCAAGTGTACAACTTGAACAAAACAATGGATCGGACATTAAAATGAGGACCCAAAAAATACCAACATTATGTATTTCCCACATTTGATTCCAACACAAATGCCCCTCTCATTAGATCCACCGACTGTTCAAATAAATTTTTGTCCTTTTTCTTTTTTCGTTTTTGATAAATTTAATTCAAGATTTGCTAGTCATTTCCAAAATATCCTGTCTCTTTAAAATTGGAACTATTAATTTCCAAATATATATATATATATATGTATTTTTTTCTCTTTTAATTTCCTCTAGCCATTGGGTTTGAAACTGAGCTCTATTGATATGTGGTTTCAACTAATGTTATCCCACATTGCAAGTAAAATTTTATGGTGATTTTTCTCGGTAGCATATAAGTTCATAATTATAAGTGTCGGACCAGAAACCCCAACAATGAAACGTCAAGGATTAGTCTCAATCTACCTTATCGTTACGTGAAAATAGTAATAAAACGAAATGAACTAAAATCTTGGGACCTTATGTTATGATGGCAAGTGGCAACCATCTACATTTTAGGTTGAGCAAATAGTGATTATTTAGACCCATTTGTCTAGGTCGAAATCATGCATACCTTCCATCTACTAGTGTTGCAAATTAGATCTTGGAGCAGCACAACGATTGGATGAATAAAACTATTAGTCGTATTAGAGTTAGGCCGGAGCGGGGTCCTGGGGTTATGACATCCCCGCTACATGTTGGTTGCGGATATGAGTCATCGTTGTCCGTTCTTGGAGTAACGAGACTTGTAAGTTGTTCCCTGACACTGCCAATACGTCTGTCCGCGGGTTATGACTCGTCGTTGTCCGTATTGGTGTCCCTGGTGCAGAAATTCTCAAGTGTCGTTGTTAACGTTTTGGTAGGGTCTTAATTTGCCAAGGCTTTAACATTACCTTCTACTTAGATATACCAACCGAGGAAGGTAAAGAAAACGTTGTTCGTGTGTTCTACTAGTAAAATCATTATTGGATTAACCCACTCTTTGTTTGTTAATTAAGCTTCTGCCAATTAATCAAGGTTGATTAGAGATTAGTTTTTCCTCATTATTGTTAACACAAAATTGGTTAAAAAGACCAAAATCAATAATTCCTGGGTGAAAAAGACATTTAGATTTTGATACTGTTTAAATGGACAAAAATATAAAAATAGTCTACCCATTTTCAAATTCTTTTTCTTATTTTTAATTTACATCAGGATGCATCCAGTTTCATCCTCGCTATTTTTTAAGTTTAAGCCTGGATGAATCCAGTTTCATCCTTGCTATTTTTTTTTGTCCATTTCACCCTTAATAATTTTTACCCGTCCATTTGAACCATGTTTTAATTTTTTTTTTGGACAAATGACCCATTTTCTGTATTGTTAATCAAAGATAGTTTAATTTTTTATGGTATGAGGTTCTAGATAAGTATGGTGACAAACTTCTTGTACCTACAAGTATGGGCTGGATTAAAAACAAAAATCATAAGAATATATATTTTTGTCTCTGAATCTATTAATGATTGATGATCAAAGTATGTGCATTGTACCAAAAAATATATGTCAGGTCAATATATATGATTTTGGCCGTACATGGATAAAATATTGTACATGTAACAACTTAGAAACTATCATATTATAATACATTACATTCCATGACATGAACATAAGCTGTCACAAACTTTAAAATATTGTTTGAATAAAAAGAGTCAAATAGCTTTGGTTAGGTTACATCATTCGCATCATGTATCTACTGTAATCCTTAATCTTCAAAGATTTGATTGGATCATCATCGAGTTTGTTTTAGCTCTCGTTCTCTTGATAAGACTAACCAAGTTTCTTGGAAACAACCTGAACTTTAGAATGACAACTAGGGTTGGTGCTTTTAAGGATGTCAAAGGATGATGAAAAGAAAAACACATCTCGAATTTACGATATGGATGTCGAAAAGCAGTTCTAGACTTCCAGTGGGTAAAAGCAACTCCTACGGCATGATTGAAAAGTATGACATTTTGGAACGCTTATAAAAGTTGCTGACTGGAGCGAAACACTAAAATGAACAGCAACGTTTATATCAGTCCTAATTAATCTCTATCAGAAATAAAAAACCCCATCCTGTCACTTAATAGCATCTCTACATATTTGAGGGGTTCCATCTTGACTTCATAAACGTATGGATGTTAAAATCATCCATAGTAGCACTTTTTGGTCCATAAAATGTGGACTATCACAAAAATATGGACGATTTTCTATTCCCTAAGATTATTATTATTATTATTATTTGGTAACCCCCAAGCACATGTGAACCCCTTATAACAGTGCAGCAATTTTATATTTTAAATAAGGAGGTTTGGGATTATGACTGCGCCACCATTTAAAAAGCCGATGGTTTTTCGCTCCCCAACACCCCTCTTCAGCTGGTTCTCTAACGGTTTGTTCGGATCTGATTTGGAGAAGTTGATTTGGCATGTAACCTGATTCGAATCATATACCAATTTGTTTTTTTTTTGTTTGTTTGATTTGTGACATGAGGTCTGACTCTGGTCACATATCTGACTTTGTGGTGTTTGAATTTTTGCACCTGACTCGTTACGCACCTAACTGGATTCGAAAAAGAGAAAAAAATATTGTAACCCTTTTATTTTAGAAATCTTTCATCTCATAATCTTGACCCTTGTTCTTAGTCTTTGCTTAAACTACTAAACTTTTCTCTGTAAGATATAAGTGCATGGGAAAACCTAAACGAATGTGGATTTGGAAATATAGTATGGGCACCTAAGTCTGTTACTGTTTTAGAGAAAAATGAAATGTAATCGTATTATGGTTGGACCTGTAAAATTGGAATTGCAGAAAAGATTGGCATATTATGGTTAGTTTTTTTTTTTTTTAAGTTTTGTTTTTTGTTTTTTTTTTAAATTTTAAGTTTATTGGGTCTTAAATATGGTTTGACTAATACGAACCCGTTTTTTGTACAATTTTTTCTCAAACTAGTAAGGTCAAATGTCAAAATGTAGGTATATACCGTGTACCTACACAAGTTGATGACCTCTTAACCATAATTTTTCATAGAGGTGTAAAACGTGCTAGCCCAGCCAACAAAATCATGTGTTTGGTGTATTTTGTGTCGTGTTGTGCCTTGCTAGAAGGTGTGATGTGCTGTGTTGTGCCAGAAAAATGAACGTGTTGTGTCGTGTTGTGCTGTGCCGGGAACGTTTATTTTAAGTTTTCCGATATAAATATTTAGGTAATATATGTGTTGTTATAAAAATAAGTCCACATAACGATAATAAAATGTCAATAATTGGATGGAATAAAGGCTCGTCTGTGAATTATACACAAAATGTGATGTATTATACATATTATGACGTGCTTTTTTAAGGTGTTGTGATGTGCCTTACCACGTGTATATACGTACCGCGTGTTGTGCTGATTACTGCGTCGATTAGTCTAATGCAACCCGTTCCATGAAACTAATGTAACGTGTCGTGCTGAACTGTGCTAAAATTTTAGCGTGCTAGGTTGAAATTTTTCTTCGTGTTGGCACAACCCGATTTACACCTCTCGATTTTTTCAATCAAATCAATTATGTTATTGCTTGATTAGCTCGATCATCATTTATTAAACCACCTTATATGCAAGTTAAGATAACCCGTATAGTTACGTCACTTGCATAAATGAAACTGTTTGATAAAAGAAAAAGTGTGTAATGAAAAACATACATCACTTTTTCAAATGGAGTCCAATTCTTGTTAAGGGACAACTATAATGAGGGACGGTAGTAGAGGTGGCTTACTCAGGCCGTAGCCCCTCTAAATCCTGTAAAAGCTTAGTTTGCCATCGTAAATGGTTAAGAAGAAAAACAAATAGCTCAGGTGACAATTTTGTGTAGCCTATTAATTGCTAAAAGAAAATCCAATCTATAGAAGATCTAACGGCATAGTGATCTTTCTGTATAAACCGAGCACATATATTATAGTTTACATTTGATTTGCCTTCTTTTCTTTGGAGGTAAATTACAACTTTTTATCCTTGTTCTTTATATAAACCGGTGGTGTTGGGGCATGTTGTCAGTCTTAGACTCTCGGTGTCTAACCATATAAAGCCAGTATTTATATCAGCGTTTATCCTAGAAAAAGAAATAAATAGGCCCATACCTTAATTGATTAGAAATTCCTACCCGAACCTTACCTCATTCCTAAGAAAAAAATAATCTAGAAGCGTATTGTTTTAATCATTCCAGAAGAGTGGTAGGACTAAATTATATCACACTTATTGTTTGAAGTAGTTCTCATTTGATTTGGTGCGTTGTGATTCAAGAAAGCATCATGTTGTGCGCTTGCTCCCTTAATGTATTTATCTTTGATTTGCACGTAATTGACAGTTCGCGGATTATTTTTTTTTAGCCCACCCCAACTTTAATTCCTGATTTCGTCGCTGGCTATAATGTCGAACCAAAGCCGTACTTCTCGAATTCCAACGGGCTTCGAATCCGTTGTCAAGAGTGTTACATGAGCCTATCAAATTCCATAGATGGCGGCCAGGCTCCAATAGCTATTTTTATTTTTATTCTGGTCCATATTGATATTGTCGGTGGAATTTGGGGATCCTATGTAACAACTAAGTTAAAAAACCATTAGCCCCTAAGCTAGCAAAAGAATACACCTTAGTTTCACAACAAGGATATGCCGGTGACATTGAATTCATTGATAACTTCTTTTTAGTAAGGTACTTGCTCAAAGTGAGATTGGTAAATGCTGCATTGATTAGCTAGTCAAGCGTGTAGTACATGATAAATAGCTGGAAATATATATGTTTTGGATCAGGTCAAGGAAAAAGTTGTCAGATTGCACGGAAAAGTATTGGATAATGTTTCTACTGTTAGTTAGAATGTCATTTCTCATGATAAATACCAGTGCATAACAGTACCATGTACGTGTAGTGTAAAGATACCAGTCATTATCTTGTCGTTGTACTTGTTACCATGCTATCTAGATGTTAAAATATTTGCATGGCATGGGTTTTATTTTTATCTAGTCTGATGTTCATTTATTTACCACACAGTAAATACGCATGTCCTGCTATGGGCCGGCGCACTCAGAACCCATGAGGATGCACTTATTGGTTTAGCCTATGTTAACTTTCAATCCTGCTTTCATCGCTGCTATCTTGCAAACTACCTTGCATCCTCTGTTAGGTGAAGGACATGATGGGATTAGACCTTTCCCTGAACTAATACTCTTAGGTGTGACGACCCAAATTAAGTTAGTTGTTAATCTGCCGTTCTTTAACTAAAAGGAAAAGAATAAAACCAAAGGCAAAAAGAAAGCATATATATATATAACAATGAAAAATAATTCTACTTGTTGCAGAGACAAATTGCACGAATGCAATACCAACGTTCATTTTCAGCCCACTTTTGTGTGTGGATTTCGTTCATTCGTGTACCCGCTTTAGTCAATAGTAGTTATATATATATACGTGAAGGGAAAAACCATTAATTAATTGATGTTATGGGGACCCTCTTTGTTGATACATTTGACAAACATGCATCTGAATTTCGAGTCTAGATTCTACGTGACATAGCGAGGAAGATTCTGTCCGTTGAACCTTCAGATTTGGGACTATACGAGCTTTGCTCACGTCGTGTTTGTTGGCTTTTAGTTGGTTCACTTAGAATCAAAGAGAAACAAAATCTCTCAGAAATCTGGTAATGGAAAAACTTTTTCTTTATTTTGTTAGTGTCCGGTTGGTTGTTGGGTCTAGAAATGGCAAGAAAGAAACAAGAAAGTGAGAAAAATAAAATAAAAGAGAGTAAAAGAGATGGTAAGAAAAAGATGATGAGACAGATGGAAACGTGTAAATAACATCCCATTAGTTGTTGTTGAATAATAATGTTTGAAACTAGTCGAAGGATTATTTATTTTAGTTTTAGTCCACGAACAAATGGACAGAGTGGATTAAGAGAAAAGAGTTCGTTTTTGTTTTAGTTGTTAAGACTTTTTAGGTTCAAATTGAACATTAGCTCAGTTAAATAATGTTTTATTTAAATATGATATGTGTTGAGTTTCGCAGGAAATTGTGAACAGCAGAATTTGCTGTGGTAGTTGAGACTTGAGAACACTACCAAGGCCTATTTCTATGCACATGGATAAAATATTGTACATGTAACAACTTAGAAACTATCATATTATAATACATTACATTCCATGACATGAACATAAGCTGTCACAAACTTTAAAATATTGTTTGAATAAAATGAGTCAAATAGCTTTAGTTAGGTTACATCATTCGCATCATGTATCTACTGTAATCCTTAATCTTCAAAGATTTGATTGGATCATCATCGAGTTTGTTTCAGCTCTCATTCTCTTGATAAGATTAACCAAGTTTCTTGGAAAGAACCTGAATTTTAGAATGCCAACTAGGGTTGGTGCTTTTAATTAAGGATGTCAAACGATGATAAAAAGAAAAACAAATCTCGAATTTACGATAGGGATGTCGAAGGGGTTACCAACCAGTAGTTTTAGATTTCCAGTGGGTAAAAGCAACTCCTACGAATGATTGAAAAGTATGACATTTTGGAACGCTTATAAAAGTTGCTGACTGGAGTGAACACTAAAATTAGCAGCAACGTTTATATGAGTCCTAATTAATTTATATCAGAAATAAAAAAGAAACCCATCCGGTCATCAAGGGACCGGATGAAAAAAGAAAAAAGATCCGGACACTTAAAAGCATCATCTACATATTTGAGGGGTTCCATCTTGACTTCATAAACGTATGGATGTTAAAATCATGCATAGTAGCACTTCATAAACGTATGGATGTTTTTGTTTTTTAAATTTTAAGTTTATGGGGTCTTAAATGTGGTTTGATTAATACGAACCCGTTTTTTGTACAATTTTTTCTCAAACTAGTAAGGTCAAATGTCAAAATGTAGGTATATACCGTGTACCTACACAAGTTGATGACCTCTTAACCATAATTTTTCATAGAGGTGTAAACGTGCAAACTTAGCACAGATCCAACCAAAAAAATCATGTATTTGGTGTATTTTGTGTCGTGTTGTGCCTTGCTAGAAGGTGTGATGTGCTGTGTTGTGCCAGAAAAATGAACGTGCTGTGTCGTGTTGCGCTCTGCCGGGAACGTTTATTTTAAGTTTTCCGATACAAATATTTAGGTAATATATGTGTTGTTATGAAAATAAGTCCACATAACGATAATAAAATGTCAATAATTGGATGGAATAAAGGCTCGTCTTTGAATTATACACAAAATATGATGTATTATACATATTATGACGTGCTTTCTTAAGGTGTTGTGATGTGCCGTACCACGTGTATATACGTACCGCGTGTTGTGCTGATTACTGCGTCGATTAGTCTAACGCAACCCGTTCCATGAAACTAATGTACCGTGTCGTGCTGAACTGTGCTAAAATTTTAGCGTGCTAGGTTGGGATGTTCTCGTGTTGGCACAACCCAGTTTACACCTCTGATTTTTCATATCAAATCAATTATGTTATTGCTTGATTAGCTCGATCATCATTTATTAAACCACCTTATATGCAAGTTAAGATAACCCGTATAGTTACGTCACTTGCATAAATGAAACTGTTTGATAAAAGAAAAAGTGTGTAAAGAAAAACATACAATTCTTATTAAGGACAACTATAATCAGGGACGGTAGCAGGGTGGCTTACTCAAGCTGTAGCCCCCTAAATCCTGTAAAAGCTTAGTTTGCCATCGTAAATGGTTAAGAAGAAAAACAAAATAGATCAGGTGACAATTTTGTGGCATAGTGATCTTTCCGTATAAACCGAGCACATATGTTATAGTTTACATTTGATGCATTAGAGTAGAGTGAGGACATGTTTCAAAGAGACACAAGATTGGGTGAGCCTTGAACTTCAGATGCAACCACGAGTTTTGCCTTCTTTTCTTTGGAGGTAAATTACAACTTTTTATCCTTGTTAGTTATATAAATGGGTGGTGTTGGGGCATGTTGTCAGTCTTAGACTCTCGGTGTCTAACCATATAAAGACGGTATTTAAGTCAGCGTTTATCCTAGAAAAAGAAATAAATAGGCCCATACCTTAATTGATTAGAAATTCCAACCTGAACCTTACCTCATTCCTAAGAAAAAAATAATCTAGAAGCGTATTGTTTTAATCATTGCAGAAGAGTGGTAGGACTAAATTATATCACACTTATTGTTTGAAGTAGTTCTCACTTGATTCAGTGTGTTGTGATTCAAGAAAGCATCATGTTGTGTGCTTGCTCCCTTCATGTATTTATCTTTGATTTGCATGTAATTGACAGTTCGCGGATTTTTTTTTAGCCCACCCCAACTTTAATTCCTGGTTCTGTCGCTGGCTATAATGTCGAACCAAAGCCGTACTTCTCGAATTCCAACGGGCTTTGACTCCGTTGTCAAGCGTGTTCCATGAGCCTATCAAATTCCATAGATGGCTGCCAGGCTCCAATAGCTATTTTCATTTTTATTTTGCTCCATATTGATATTGTCGGTGGAATTTGGCGACCCTATGTAACAACTGAGTTAACAAACCATTAGCCCCTAAGCTAGCAAAAGAATACACCTTAAATTCACCACAAGGATATGCCGGTGACATTGAATTCATTGATAACTTCTTTTTAGTAAGGTACTTGCTCAAAGTGAGATTAGTAAATGCTGCATTGATTAGCTAGTCAAGCATGTAGTACATGATAAATAGCTGGAAATATATATGTTTCAGATCAGGTCAAGGAAAAAGTTGTCAGATTGCACGGAAAAGTATTGGATTTCATTACTAGATCTTCACTTATGGATAATGTTTCTACTATTAGTTAGAATGTCATTTCTCATTGAATTTCATCACCAAATACAAAAAAATTGTGGAATCAGAAGCAGCGGATCCAACTCCCATCTTCATTATTGATTAAAACAATACGCTTATGGATAATGTTTCTACTGTTAGTTAGAATGTCATTTCTCATGATAAATGGCAGTGCATAACAGTACCATGTACGTGTGGTGTAAAGATACCAGTCATTATCTTGTCGTTGTACTTGTTACCATGCTATCTAGATGTTAAAATATTTGGCATGGGTTTTATTTTTATCTAGTCTGATGCCTAGTTAGCAATTCGGGGTACGGGTAGTAGTTCGGGACGGCATACATACGGAAACTATACGGATTCGGATAGGTCGGATTCGGTCAAAAATCCCACAACGGTTCGTTGTTCGGACAAAGAGTTCGAACGTCATACGTACGTGCATATTCGTTTAATAAATGTGAGTTCGGCACTTAAAATTAAACTTACATATATGATAAATTGATAAGTATTATGACCTTATTACGAGACTAATTTTATTTGTATATGATTTAAAGATGGATAAATATATTTTAGCGTGAGTATCTAATAAGAACTAAACAATTTAATCGCATTAATGTATTACAAAGCTAGTTTATAGACTTTTAAACAAAAATCAACACATAAAACACTGGTTAAACAACTACCAATAGAAATTTTTAACTGAATAATTGTATTTAAATATAAAGTATATACAAAATCAAACAAAAGCCAATCAACAAAACTCTGGTCAGAGAGTTACCTACGGAGAGCGAGGTTGGGCGTTCGAATCTAGTTCGGAGAGTATCATTCGATTCGGTCGGTTCGGTTACGTTCGCGAATCATTCGTGAGGTCCATATAATCCGGGAACTAGGTTCGGAGTTCAAATAGTTCGTAAGTATCATTCGGATACGGCCAGTTCGGATACGTTCGCGAATCATTCGGGAATGATTCGGAGAATTACTAACTAGGGTCTGATGTTCATTTATTTACCACAATACGCATGTCCTGCTATGGGCCGGCGCACTCTGAACCCATTATTGGTTTAGCCTATATATGTTAACTTTCATCCTCTGTTAGGTGAAGGACATAATGGGTTCCCTGAACTAATACTCTTAGCTGTGACGACCACACTACTGACCCAAATTAAGTTAGTTGTTAATCTGCCGTTCTTTAACTAAAAGGAAAAGAACAAAACCAAAGGCAAAAAGAAAAATAATTCTACTTGTTGCAGAGACAAATTGCACGAATGCAATACCAACGTTCATTTTCAGCCCACTTTTGTGTGTGGATTCGTTCATTCGTGTACCCGCTTTAGTCAATAGTATACGTGAAGGGAAAAACCATTAATTAATTGATGTTATGGGGACCCTCTTTGTTGATACATTTGACAAACATACATCTGAATTTCGAGTCTAGATTCTACGTGACATAGCGAGGAAGATTCTGTCCGTTGAACCTTCAGATTTGGGAGTATACGAGCTTTGCTCACGTCGTGTTTGTTGGCTTTTAGTTGGTTCACTTAGAATCAAAGAGAACGACATGATTTGAAACAAAATCTCTCAGAAATCTGGTAATGGAAAAACTTTTTCTTTATTTTGTTATTGTCTGGTTGGTTGTTGGGTCTAGAAATGGCAAGAAAGAAACAAGAAAGTGAGAAAAAAAATAAAATAAAGAAGAGATGGTAAGAAAAAGATGATGAGAAACGTGTAAATAACATCCCATTAGTTGTTGTTGAATAATAATGTTTGAAATTAGTCGAAGGATTATTTATTTTAGTTTTAGTCCACGAACAAATGGACAGTGGATTAAGAGAAAAGAGTTCGTTTTTGTTTTAGTTGTTAAGACTTTTTAGGTTCAAATTGAACATTAGCTCAGTTAAATAATGTTTTATTTAAATATGATATGTGTTGAGTTTCGCAGGAAATTGTGAACAGCAGAATTTGCTGTGGTAGTTGAGACTTGAGAACACCTATTTCTATGCACATGTCAAAAAAAAATGGTGTTTGGCGTGCCAAACCATTTGCGCCACTATGGGGAAACCGCTGAGCGATCGAATCCCTAGCGAGCGATATTCATAATATCTCCAGCGATAAAGACTTTATCACTGGCGATATTGTCAATATCGCTCGAAATTCACTATATCGCTGTCGATATAATCAATATCGCCACCGTTCGAGTTTCTGACGCCTATAAATACCACAATTATACTCCCATCTCTTCTAAACTCTTCTCAATTCTTCTTCTGAAAACCTTCTGAAAACCACTGATTTTCTTTAAAATTTTATTCTAAAACGATTATCTTAAACAGATATGGAGAGAAAAAAAGAAACAAAAAGGGAAAGTATCTACTAGTACCCCAGGCAGTGGAGTAAGTTTTGTTGTGGATACAAATTATGAGTTTAATAATGTTAGACTAGTAGTCAGAAGGTGTATTCTCTAATCACCTTTACGATAATGAGGGGCGATGTAACGCTATACATCTAAGAGGTGGATGGACTGAGTTACGTTCAATTTTTCAATTACTTCCTCCTACTGTTCTAGAGAGAGTGAGAAGATATCCTTAGCAACATCTATATCAAATACAACCTAGAAACCACATGACTCAAGGTGTTCAAGTTATATTAGAACGATGGTGGAAGACTACAAACACGTTCTTTTTCAAGGACTTTGAATGCGGTAAGTCAGTCTTTTCTAGTAATTTAATTTTTAGATTATGTGTTTTGTTGTATAAAAATCAACAAATTCTAATTATGAATAATTATTGTTAATAGGAGTTACACCGATAGATTTATACATGTTAACCTAATTCCATGCCAAGGGAACTTACTTCCATTTAATAGACTAAAGTGGTTATCAGAAGATAGATGGAAAGAAAGACTTCCTTTATACTCAAATGAATTATGAGGAAATCCTACACATAGACAATTAAAAGCGTATGGGTTGAAGGTGTCTGGGTTGAAAAGTTTTTTCCAGCGTTATGTTGTAAGAATGAATGAAAACAGGGCAGCTAGTAATCAATATTTGATCCCCGACCATTTTGAGGAGCTAGAACGTCTGTTTCTATTGTGGACACTGAGCCAATGTCTGTTTCCAAATGCTAGCTCAGTAGTGTGAATTGGTTTTCTCGAAGCATTAGAAGATTTAGAGCAAGCACCAACATATGATTGGGGGACTGCGATTTTATCAGGGATTTACATTGCCCTAAGTGATAACTCGACGTGTGATAAAGATAGTTTTGATGCTTTTTGTGGAGTTCTGGAGGTAAGAACCAATCTTTTTCACATTATGTATTTATTTGTCATTTTCATATGGAAAAGTTATTAACCTGCTGAATGTTATTATTTTCAGTATTGGTGGTATACATATTTTCGTGTTTCGGAACCTTGTCTTAAGAATTATACGAATGTATTTCCGATCATACGGAAGTATATATGATTCTGAGAATTGGGAAGCTGCACAGATTGAAGATGGTCAACATGCTGCTATTGTTCATAAGATTCATTAGTTGAGTACAACAAGCCATAACCTTATCTCACAGCCATATGAAGCAGTACCTGAGTTCCAAGAAGAACTAGGTCAGACAATGGTAGAGTTAAGCCTTAGAAGGATGGTGTTATACAACCCTATTTCTGAGAAGGGTGTTTGGTATTATGGTGAAAGACAGCTTCTTCTATAGCAAGGGAGATCAGTGATAGCTGTCAACCCTTATCCCAGTACAGATGTTTCAGCAGACGATTACTTCAAATTGATAAGGGAAGGTCATCGTTGGCAAGAAACTGATGAATTTATCCAGGAGCCGATGGACACAAATGAGTACCTATCTTGGTTTAATACTATTTTCAAGCCAAATATTTCCATGCAACCGCAAAGTTTGGGTCGGATGGATTTCCCAGCTTTAGGTAGGTTGCCACTTGACAATGAAGTTCTTCCTTCCCAACCTCCACCAGAGACGGGTGACGTATTTGCATATCCTTCTCAAAGTTCATCGTCATACATGCCACCATTTTCTTGGTAAGTAAAGACTATATCCAGCACATCTGGAGAGATTGTTACTTATCCAATTGTTTCTAGTGCACCTACTCGGACTTATCCATACCTCGGGGTCAATGCTACAGAGTTGGAGTATCAGACCCGATGTAACGATTATGATGCTCTTATTCAGGGAATTCAGAATATGCACTTGGAACAGATGCAAAGATTGAGGGAAAGCATGATGTATGACATGAGTCCCAGTGTTGGAGCTGGTAGAGGATTAAATCCCAGTGTTAGATATGGTAGAGGAATGAGTCCCAGTGGAAGTCATCAAAGTCGTCGAAGTCATCAAAATCGTGGAAGTCAGCAAAGTGGTGAAAGAAGATTGAGATATCGTCATATGGAGGAGGTACAAGAAAGTTCAACTCCAAACATGGTGTTAGAAAGTCAAGCAGTACATGGTGTTGAAGAAAACATTGGCATGGATACAACTCCTACACGTATGTTTAGTCATTTGCAAACCGACATACGACTCCGAGGTAGTGGTGTGAACATGGAAGTAGTTAGGCAAACGAATCAGATATACCCCAATTGCCTCAACCTCATCAACATTTCAACCATTCCGGAACAATATCAATCACACGTATTTCAAGATTTATATAATGTTCCCATACCCCGTACTCACATTGCTTATCAAGGTTATGGTGATTCGATGAGACTCAACCACCTAGTCGGGTCTCAAACCTAAGCACCTTAACTAGTTTGTTGAACAACTCTATGGATCCAGAAAATGCAGGCAATTGGATCTTTGTTCCGGGAGAAAATGGACAAGGAAACAAACAAGGAAATGAGTAGTTAAAATGTTTTCTTTTAGTTGAAATGTAAAATGTAATTTTGTTTTTTTAGATTAATGGAAACTATCTTTTAAATTAATATTCAGATTGAAACCCAGTTTACATTTCATTAAAAATTCACCTTGATAGTAGCGAATTAGACCAATTAAAAAAAAGAAAAAAAGATGAATCTGAGCGAGGAGTCTCTCAGAGTCGATTTTGTAACAGGAATAATAAATACGGCCTCTAAGAAGTTATACTACAACTATCAGTGGGTCATCCACTTTTCTCTGAGTGGGTATGTGGAAATACGCTATCATGATCCATGTTGTTTCCTCTGTAGTCAAATCCACTTCGGTTATGCACTATGCATGGTGAAATGAATTTGAAGTTGGGTTGGAATTGGTTGAAATCAGGTAGGGGGAAATTGTAGCCGTTAGATGAAGATCCGATAAGCGATTATCATACTAGGGAGCGATAGCTTGACTGTCGCTGGCGATTTGAAGACTAAGGCCTCTTCCTATGGGTATGCCAAACACTGATATTTGGCATATATGCACCCACTATGGGTATGCTAAACTGCCAAACTCATATGCCAATATGTTATTTCTGACATATAGGCATAGGAGACAGAGTTTCCATCGAGATAGAGATTCTATCGTCATTTGAGGATAAAGACTTTATCATTGACGATATTCTCTTTATCTCCAGCGATATTCACTTTATCTCCGAGTAATTTTATATATATATAAATTCTCTTTTTCCTACTTTTTCATTATTCTAATATATTTTTATATTTAAATGGTCCCACTAAATATATTATAACACTAAAACTTTTATAAATACCCAACCACACAAACACAAATATATTTTTTATTCATTAGGGTCCCACCCAACACAATTAAATATACTCCCTCCGTTCCATTTTATTTGCTTTTTTTAGGGTTTCTTTTTGTGTTCCAAATTAGATGATAGTTTTAGTATTTTTCCCCAATTTTCACTAATTTACCCTTGCTTTGGAATCACACTGAGAGAATTAATACTCATCGTAATCAACACAAAAAATTACTTTAATTTTAAAATATACCCCATGGAGGATATATACTCAATCTTGGAATATTTGATAGTACATCCCAAGTAAATTGTTATGGGATTGATAACTTTCCTAGAATCTAGAAACACAAAACTAGGCTATTTAACTCTTTAAGTGGGAATTAATATGGGTATTATTAGAAAGATTTTACTCTCTTTGATATTTCTTAATCTCCGTGAAAAACTCTACAACGTCAAGTAAATCGGAACGGAGGGAGTATGTTTTTAATCAAGTTTGGCATAACCATAGTGGGGAAACTCATTTGCCATGCCACATGGCATGCCAAACAACATTTTTTTGGCATGCCCATAGGAAGAGGCCTAACAAGCGATATTTTGACCATCGAGCGACGAAAACTCTATCGCTCGCTGAAAACTCTGTCGTGTATGCCTATATGCCAGAAATAACATATTGGCATATGAATTTGGCAGTTTGGCATACCCATAGTGGGTGTATATATGGCAAATATCATGTTTTGACATGTGCATAGGAAGAGGCCTAAGGATAATATTTACCCTAGGTAGTAGTAATTTATGGCTTTTCGACTTAATTACCTTGGATAATAAGTTTTTCAACTGTAACTGATATATGAGCCAACCATACAAATGTCCTGTTGTAGTAAATAGTGGGGGGGACCCAATCAGACAAAAATCTGAGTCTGACTAGTACCCCCATACTGCATCATCATCATTATCGCGAAAAAAGCTCAGTCAGATGTTGAAAGTACTTCAATGGTCCATATTTCTTCAAACGAAATGATTTTGTTTCTTCTTCTATGGATTCGTCGGCAACACCGCGTTGGTGGTGGTTATTACACCACGCGATCTGGTCAATGTGAGTCAATGGTTAAAAATGATTGGAAAGGACAAGCTACTTTTTTTAGCCGCAAAACATCATTAGAATTAATGTTAGATCTTCGACACGTGTGGTGGTCCCACATTCCAAAGGGGAGCTAAATCGTCACATGGTAATCAATTAAGAACATAATGCACCGTACCTACGGCTAGAGGTGTAAAACGTGCCGGCCCGGCCCGGCCCGGCACAGCCCAACCCACGAAGTCACGTGCTTAGCGTCTTTTGCGGCTTTCGGAGATTGAGACGTCTTTGTCTTTGTCTTTAAATGGCGTGTCCGTCTTTGTCTTTGTCTGCTTAAAAATAAACGTCTTTGTCTGCGTCTTGTCTTTGTCTTTAACACACTTATTTTATGTTCTCCAAAATAAATATTTTTTGAGCGTATTTTAGTTAGTACATGTATTATTATAGAAATAAATTAGCATATCGAAGAATAAATGTCGAAAACGGCTGCCAGCCGCCGCCTATGAACTTTCCAAGGGCGGCAACTTCTTAAACGAGAAGTCCCGTTTGTTTTGGTTCATTTGACTAAAGAATCTGCTCTGCCGTTAAGCCATTAAAAGAATATAAATTGAAAATTAGCATGGCAAAAGAATAGCATGTTTAGATGGCAGAGGCAGAATCATTCCATAAATCAGAAGCAAGAAATGAAATCGTGTCGTGAAAATTAGCACCGATATGGTGTCTTTAGCTTCAAACCTCTTGCAAACATTAACCCAATGGCTAGAACTTCATTGTTCTCTCACAAAATTAATATTATAGATTTCTACGTTTAAAAAGTCAATGGCTAGAACCTCTTGCAAACATTAACCCAATGGCTAGAACTTCATTGTTCTCTCACAAAATTAATACTCCTCCGTTGTTTTTTAATAAGCAGGTTTTATTTTTAGAAAAAATTAAGGAAATTAAGAAAACTAATCATTAAAAAGTGGTTCTCATGACACTTGTCAATAAAAGAAGTGAAGTGAAATAGTCCTCATGACACTTGTCAGTAAAAGAAGTAAAGTAAAATGGTCTCCATGACACTTGTCATCAAAAGAAGTTAAGAGAAAAGTGGTCCCAAAAACTAAAGTAACATTTGACTTTCCCTATTAGAAAACCAGTCTATTTTTTGAAACATTTATTTATATAAACCAAGCTTATTATTTAAAACGGAGGGAAGATTATAGACTTGATCTAACAACACCCTCATTTGATGAATCAAATTCAAATACTAACTTGAAACATAAACCAAACACACAAAACTGCAAATAATCGAATCATTTAACATGACTAATGGGTGATTCAAATGCCAGGAACTTCCAAAACAAAAACTGTCCCCTCCAAAAACCATGGAATCTAGACCCACCGTCAAATTTCATTCTACCACTCAAAACAAAAATGAAAAATATATCAAAGAAATGCAAATCCAAAATTATTATTTTAGAAATAAAAATTAAATATAAAACCATCTTTATGCATTTCCCTCCCCTTGGATGCCAATTTTCTGGTTTGTACAGCACCAAACTCAAGAGCACACCATGAGCGTCTATACAGAGCCCTTCTGATTAGATCCACCGACCATGATTTGTTATGGCATTTTGGAACACCGTTATTTTTAACAGTTGGTAGCAGCCACTATAATTTAATTAAAATGTTTAATCCTTTTTGCAAAATTTTGCACGCACGTAATCTTGTCGGAATTTTTGTCTGGTAAAATAACTAAACTATCAGGAAGATGGGAGAATATAAAAACATGAATATGTGATGCTGCATTCATGTTACTTACCTTAACATAAAAAAGAAAAAATAAAGGGAAAGAGTTTAAAATTACTATGACCAGGTCAAAGAATTATTCCCGCCAACAAAATATAGTTGGAGTTTATTAGCCTGGTGAAAATCTTGGTTTTGCAGGATCAAATGCGAACATTTAGATTGTATGGTGATAAAAACTCACTTGTCACTTTCGTGATTGAGTTAAACGTGATAATAAAACTTTGACACTCGTTCAGTCGTCACATTCGGTCTTTTTCATTTCGAGGAACAAGCAATAAGTTCATCATAACTGTAATAAGTCCGGACCACAAACCCTAACAATGAAATGCCAGAGTCTCAATCTAACTTTTCATCATTTTGGTATTAAGTGAATAGTAACAAAACAAAACCAACTAAATAGCGAACAGTGAGTATAAGCACCGTGGAACATTGGACGCAAGTATAAGCTGCATCTGCCTCAGGATACGAGTATAAGTTACATATAAAATGAAACGCCATTAAAACCCGCTTAAAAAAAAAAAAACGTTTTACCAAACGCACTTAACGTCTACGTCTAGACTCAAACTTTAATATAATTGGCTTTTGAAGACAGATGTCTTTACATGATCAAAACATCTTTATAAAATATTTTCTTAAACAGAAATGCTTGATGAACCGTGGTTTAAACCACAAAAAAGAACCCGCTAAACACACCAACCTATTAATGGGAACCCCTGCTTTCCACTGAAGGGCGGGGCCCACGTTATTATGTGTGTAGCGGTTATCATGTGGTTTTATACCACGGTTCATATAGTACCACTGTTTCTTATAAAATCCAAGCATAGCACTTGAATACAGAGATGTGTTTATAAAATCCGTTTCGGCTCAAACGATTTTTATAACATCGTTCATACTTGGATGGATTTGATATTGACGACTCATGTAGACAGTTTTATAATCAATATTTTTGATGAAACTGTTTTAATAATACTGTCCAGACTCCAGATAGAGCATCCCGTCCACCGCTACGTCTGAAATGAAAAAGTCAAAAAAAAAAGCCAAATATAGTTAGCTATTTGGCAATTTAGCAACTCATGGCTGCAGTTGCTCTAAGATAGCACTAAAATGTTGTTTAAGTAGGTAATTAGGTAGCTTCAACTAAACAAACCATTGTTGGATAACCCACTATTAATTTCTTTGTCAAGTACGTTCTACTTAACCAATAAATCAAGGTTGATTAAAATTTAATTTTTCTTCATTATTGCTAATCATTGTTACTAATTCAATTTTCCGGTCTGAAGTTCTAGATAAGTTGAGTGACCAACTCCAAGTTAAAGGGAGTATAAGTTGATTGCACAAATTTTCTCTTTAACTTGGAGGATATGGTCATATGCATGTTTAATATCAGTGCACAAATTAACCCCTATGAATAAAATCCAAGAATATTTTTGGCCATTCCGGCCATCATCATGGGCGTAAGAAGCAATACCAACAAATTATATTTATATATTCTACATAAATACTGTTGTACCTAAAATTATGGGCTGGATTAAAAATAAACAAACTTAAGAACCTATACTTTTGTCTCTAAATCTATTGATGATTGATCAAACAAAGTATGTGCATTGCACCAGAAAATATATGTTAGGTCCATACTGATTTTGGCCGTACATGGATTAAAAAAAAAATGTACAACACGCAACAACTTAGAAACTACGCACATATCATATTTAAATACATTTTACCTTCCATGAATATAAGCTGTCACAACTTTAGGATATTGTTTGAACAAAAGAGTCAAATAGCTTTGATTAGGTCATGTGCATGTACCAATTATAATCCTTAAATCCTTAATCTTCCAAGATTTGATTGGATTGTCATCGAGTTGTTTTAGCTCTCATTCTCTTGATATAATAAGACTAACCAAGTTTCTTGGAAACAACCTGAATCTTAGAATATACATTACATGGTCAAACGGCCACTACTAGGTTTGGTGTTGTTAAGTATGTCAAATAGTTTGTAGGATAATGTATACGGATAAATGAATGTAGATGTGCAAATAGTTTTTTTTTTTTCCGAAAGGAAAAGATTTATATGAAAAGATGTGCAAATAGTTGGCAACTAGGTGTGCTACTGTGCCATGAACATGCATCCGTCATTTCCTTGTAGTATGGTTGATATAAATAAATTTACGGGGTCTTAAGTTTAAGTGATTTCATTAATTAATATGGACCCGTTTGTGTACAAATTTCTCAAACTAGTAAGGTCAAATGTCACCATTTAAGGTATACCTACAGAAATAATAACCTGCTCTTAATCATGAATTATTATTTAGATCCATTAAATCATTGCTTGCTTAGCTCGATCATCACTTATTAAACCACCTTACATTTACACTTAGGACTGGATATGTACATTTGTAAGTCAAAAGTGTTTGATTCATATTAACAGCCCGTTCGGTTGGGAGAATTGGAAACCTGAGAATTCAATTATGGGGTAATCCAATTCTTGCAATTCCAATCTTAAAAATTCATGTTCGGTTGAGGTAATTCAATTATCTTTGTTTTTACCCCAGAATCCAATTCCATTGCACTATTGGACCAATGCAATGGAATTCTACTATTTTGGAGGGAATTGAATTCCTAGGAATCAAAATTCTTGATTACAAAAAGTTGATTTGCACCGTTTTGTTCAAGGAATTGGGTGCATTCCCTAGGAATTGCATGTCCGGGGAATCTAATTCCTTGAAACGAACATGGTGTAAGGGATAGCTTTAACAGTGAATCAAAGCCATACCTCTTGAGTTTTAACGGATTCAGCATGGTAGTCAAGACTGTAACAGGGGGTTATCAAATTACACGGGAAGATTACCAAACTTCATACTATTAAAGGGTAAATTTTGCTTGGGGCCGTTAACCGCTATAAAATCGGCAATCCTTGTAGCAGCTATATATGTTAACAAACTGTGATTCTGAAAACCTCTATGCTGGCTGATAACATAGCTGACTATAGAACACACCTTAGATCCACAACACGGATGTGCCGGTGACATTGAATTCATTGAGAACTTTTAGTAAGGTACTTTCTTTAGAAGAAGCTCAAAGTGATCATAATCCTAGTTAGCAATTCGGGGTACGGGTAATAGTTCGGGACGGCATACGTGCGGGAATTATACGTATTCGAATAGGTCGGGTTCGGTCAAAAATCCGGTCACCGGTTCGTTGTTCGGACAGTAGTTCGGAACGACATACGTACATATATATTCGATTTATAAATGTGAGTTCGGCACTTAAAATTCGGCTTACATATGATAAATTGATAAGTATTATCACCTTATTACGAGACTAATTTTATTTGTATATGATTTATAAGATGGAAAAAACATTTTAGCGTGATTATTTAACAAGAAGTAAACAATTTAATCGCATAAATGTATTATAAAGCGAGTTTATAGACTTTTAAACAAAAATCAACACATAAAACACTGGTTAAACAACTACCAATAGAAAATTTTAACCGAATAATTGTATTTAAATATAAAGTATATAGAAAATCAAACAAAAATCAATCTGGTCAGAGAGTTACCTATGGGAGAGCGAGGTTGGGCGTTGGAATCTAGTTCGGAAGTAACATTCGGATTCGGTCAGTTCGGATACGTTTACGAAGCATTCGTGAGGTCCATATAATCCGGGAACTAGGTTCGGAGTTCAAATAGTTCGGAAATATCATTCGGATGCGGTCAGTTCGGATACGTTCGCGAATTATGCAGGAATGATCGGGAGAATTACTAACTAGGATCACAATGGTGAATCCAGCAGCTAGCATATCAAGGTAGGGTTGTTTAATACAGTGCATGCATTGATTGGCCTGTCAAGTCAGTAGTACATGATAAATAGCTGGAAATGGAGAAGACATTTGGATCAGGTCAGGGGAAGTTGACAGATTGCACGGTAAAGTTAAATTGTATTATATAGGTTGGTCCTATTGGATTCTTTACTAGATTTTTATTTTATGTATAGATACAGTGTTAGATAGAATGTCCTTTCTCATTCAATTTCGTCATTAAAACCAAACAAAAAAAACAGTAGCAGTAGCAGTACCAGTAGAAGAAGTTGAAGAAGAAGGAGAATGAGATCCAACTCCCATCTTCATTATTGATGGTAGTAGTGATAGCTGTAACAACAGTACCATGTACGTGTAGTGTAAAGGTACCGGTCATTATCTTGTCGTTGTACTTGTTGGTCACACTCTAACTGTTAACAAGGCATGGGCTGTTTAACTATTCTTCTTTTGTTTATTTACCTTAACATTTAGTGTCTAGATACAGAACCATAACTATTTTTCATCCACCTAGCTAGTTTTTCGCACCGACTTTATCCCCAGAGAAATCTCATCGATTTCAGAGATACGATTTGGGTAAATGCCATGGGTCGGTGCTGCAGATAAAGCATTTCCTGGTATGTTGTGTTGGAAATAATGACAACATTGGTAATAACTTAGAAAAAATACTTAGCTCGAACTGATGCTTGATTGATGTTCCAGGAGATGCACTGATAATGGTAGCAAGAACTAGTAGAGGCATGTATGAGATACGCTGACCTAAAGGTAATATTGCATGCTACTCCTCTAAGATGCTATAGCAGTTGGCAAGTCACCTCCAGGATACAACTACTGGTAGTACTCCTCTTCGTAGCATACAAAGTTTTAGAACTTGGCAGCAGTGAACGAAAAACTTAAAACAAAGTTGATAGTAAACAGAAAACAGAGGAAGAGCAGAAGAAGAGATGTTTCTCAGTTGTGTTTTTAAATGAGCTGAAGACTCCTCTCTTATATAGTGTTTTAGGACGTTAAAAACGAGAGGAAAAACATGCAAAGAAACCATGCGTACTGGTAATGTTTTTGTTTAAAAAACAGTGAAAGACATGGCAGGCTTAAAACAGAGTGAAGATGTTTTCTTCTTTTCAGTCCTAAAACAGAGTGTTGCTTTTGTCAGTCAGCTACTAAGCACGCGTGTCAGACACACGAGCCAAACACGTACAGACAAGGAGGAAGATACTTCACATGTGCTACAAACACGTAAAGACAAATCATAAAAATTCTTCTTCTTCATGAGTGCAAAACACGTAGGAAAATTTTCAGCAAAAAGATAGGATCTAGAGAACCCGGCCCCGACCCGCCCGCCCTGATGGCAGCGGCGTGCGCGTACGGGAAAGACAACATTTCCATAGTCTAGGTTTTTTCCCCTCACACAAAAGTGTGTAGACCCAAAGGGCAATGCCGTTTAGGCAAAACCCATGGTATTTAAGTCTAAAACTCTAAAGATTTTAGTTTATGTGGGACTAATAATTTATCCATTCAAATGAAAAACAACTAGTGTGCAATTGGTCTAGGGATCAAATCATGGTTATGCACTTTTGGTTTTAATACAAAATCCGTTCTTTTTCTAACATATTGCAGTAAAGAAGCAAAAAAATGATTGAAAACACACAATTTTCCCGCCACTTGTGTGCGTCTTGTGATACGGCGTGTTTTCAACTTTCATTTCTTTAGTGGATCTGTGTTCGATCAATCTAATATTCAAATGTGCGTTCACCTTATCACAATTTCAAAAGAGTCGGTGCCTTTAGGGGAGGGACATAAGGGGATTAGAGACCTTGCCCTTTAACTGGTACTTATAGAATGCAGCCCACACTAATGGACCACATTAAGTTAGTGGCTAATCTGCTTTTCTTTAAACAAACAAAAAAGAAGAGAATCAAACCAAAAGGAAAAGAAAGTATAAACATGAAAGATAATACTAAATTTTTTGGAAACAAATTGCATGATGAACGTTCTTTTTCAGCCCAATTTTGTATGTTGGGTTCGTTTCGGGTACACACTTTAATCAAGTAACAAGAATCAATAGTAGGTGTATAAAGGGCAAAAGTCCATTGATGTTCTGGGGACCTCTTTGTTCGTAAATTTGACAAAACACTTTAGAGAATTGTGAGAACTAACACCACCGACGAAATTATATTTGTAACCTCAAAAGAATGATAGCAACAAAGAGAAAGAAGAATAAAATGGTTGATGTATCGTTAGTACCAAATTCATTATGACTGATACTCGTAGTCGTAGGTATTGTAACAGAAAAGCCCAATGTGAAAGAAAACCAGAAAAGAGCAAATGTGACTAATGGGCCAGAACTGACGTTCAGACATTGTTCTCCATTCGGATGGCAGTTTCGAGAGAACAGAACCATCATTAACCGTGTGCAGGTTCCAGCATTGTTGATCCAAAAGGGACACTTAAAATAGACTGACATGACCACTCAAGGTCGCCAAACGATTCCTCCACGGAGAAACAAGTCGATTCATTTTCATTGGATTTAAAAGAATTTAGAAGACAGTGTAATTGTTTTCACAACTGTGAAGTATTTGTTATTCCATTCAATGCTATATATAGTTACAATTACAGTAGGGTTTACAATGAATCAGGATAATCAAAGACTAAGTAATCTAACTAAGTATACTACAAATCTGGAAGACTAAGACTTATTGTTGCAGTGCTACAGAATAGGAAGACCAGGAGATATTGTTACATAGTTGTTGGTACGAATATATGACACATATATCGTTAATACCCCCCTCAAGTTGGAGCAGGAGAGATTGAACGAATGCCCAACTTGCCAACCAGATGTTGGAATTGACGCACTCCTAACGGCTTGGTAAATATGTTGGCAATCCGATCTGTGATGGAAGATGTTTGGGCAGAATCAAACCACTGAGCAATTTCTCACGGACAAAATAGCAATCTATTTCAATATGTTTAGTTCTTTCATGAAAGACAGGATTCTGAGCAATGTGAATTGCCGCGACCGTCACAAGAGACAATAATAGAAGTGTACATGGAATGTGCAAGTCCCCGAAAAGATATTTTAACCATTGTAGTTCAATTTTGTTAAAATTCGCAAGAGCACGATACTCGGCCTTGGTGATGACCGAGCAACTGTTGGCTTCTTCTTGGATTTCCATGAAATAGGGCTATCACCTATTGTAACAAAATAACCAGTAGTGGAACGTCTAGTCATAGGACACTCTGCCCAATCAGAGTCAGTGTATCCTCTGAGAAGCAGAGGACTAGAAGAAGACAACAATATGCCATGGCCAATTGTGCCTTTTAAGTATCTCAGCACATGATGAGCAGCATCAAGATGTGTTGTATGAGGATGTTGCATAAATTGACTCAGATAATTCACAACATATGTGATATCTGGTCGTGTTATCGTAAGGTACAATAAGCGTCCAATTACTCGACGGTAAATAGAAGGATCAGACAAAGCTTTGCCATCTTCAGCACGTAATTTCAAATGTGCATCCATAGGAAATGATGAAACTCGCGCACCTGTGAGACCGAGTCTTTTAGTATATCCAATGTATACTTCCGTTGACATAGAAAGATTCCTTTTGGAGATCTAGAAGCTTCTATGCCTAAAAAATTCTGCAATTTACCCAAGTCTTTGATAGAGAAATGGGATGCAAGTCGTGATTTAAGAGAGGTAATGAAAACATTACCAGTACCAGTTATGACGATATCATCCACATACAAGAACAAAAATTGAAATATTGCCTTGATGATATGTGAAGAGAGAATTATCACACAGAGATTTATGAAAACCCTCAGATAATAAGACGAGAAAGAAAGTTTTGCAAACCATTGTCTTGAGGCTTGCTTAAGGCCATACAAAGATTTGTTAAGCTTAAGAACTTTAGGCTCACCTTTTTGTCCTAGACCAGGAGGAAGCTTCATGTAAATTTCTTCTTCAAGATCACCTGAAGGAATGCGTTATTGACATCAAGTTGATGTAAGGCCCAACCTTTGAGCCGCAATGATAACAATACTCGCATGGTGACTAATTTACGCAACAGTGCAAAAGTATCATAAAAATCAATTCCTTCTTGCTTAGTATAACCCTTAGCAACAATACGAGCTTTGTATCGCTCTACGGTGCCATCCGCATTGAATTTGATTTTGAAAACCCACTTACAACCTATAGTCACTCTTTCCTTTGGTAAATCAACCAAAATCCAAGTATTATTGGCTTCAAGAGCGAGGATTTATTTGGCCATAGCTGCTCTCCCTTTGGGACATAGTTTAGCTTTGAGAGTAAGATTTTGGTTCTTCGAAAGAACAATTGCGGCTAAAAAGGCTTTATGAGTCGGTGTAAATTTGTCAAAGGACAAATAATCGAGTCATAGGATAAGGCGAAGTTGTGTTACATTTGGGAAGCGTACGTTGATAATCTTTCGAGATATGATGGTTTGAGTTCTAGTTCGAGTGGGTCGTGAGTTTTGCCTGACCGGAGCCAAAACCTGTCTCGGGAGAAGTAGATGACTCGAAATGGATTTATGAGATGAAACCTGTGGGAGATCGAGATGGATCGACTTCGATGGATGAAGCCGTGGTATCGGCCATAGGGTGCGATGTAGAATCGCGGCTGTAGTTGGACTATATGTGGACCGAGGAATAGGTGAAAGATTAGCCGTCTTTGCAGGGCTTCAGTTAGTCTTTAAACAAGATGTGTGTTGTTGCGTTGTCTCATCAATATGCTCGGGACTAGAGCTATCTTGTGGTGCGATATCACATGGTGTGTAGACAGACGGCAAACAGGTGATTATGCATAGTTATCCGTCTGAGAATGAGTTAAAATTGAATCATAATAAGCATATTCAAATGATGAAATAGGCTTAGGAGATGGCAGATTGGAAGAATGATTCTCATTAGAAAAAGGAAACATTGTTTCATAGAAAACAACATCCCTAGAAGTATATATGAGTTTTCTTTCAAGGTTATAAACCTTGTAACCTTTCTGACCATAAGGATACCCAACAAAAATACCTGGTTTAGCACGCATATCAAATTTGTGAGATGGACGTGTGTTTCGGCCAAAACATAGACAACCAAAAACTCGCAAATTAGAATAGTTTGGCAATGTAGATAGTAGCATCTCATGAGGAGTTTTATGAGACAAAACAGGAGTAGGAATTTTGTTTATCAAGTATGCGGCAGTTAGGACACACTCACCCCAAAAACGTAATGGGAGATTTGATTGAAAACGGAGAGCCCTAGCAACATTTAATAAATGCATGTGTTTACGTTCAAAAACGTTGTTCTGTTGTGGCGTGTAAACACAACTCGTCTGATGAAGTATTCCATTGTGATGAAACCAAGATTGAAGTTCATTAGACTTGAACTCTAAACCATTATCAGAACGAAGTGTTTGAAGTTGTGGAATGAGCATGAGGCTTATGCCAGATGATATGGTTGCAATTTTATGACCATATTATTTGATTGCAAAGTTAAAAAATATATTGTAAGCATTTTAGAGTCTCAGATTTGCTGTGCATCAAGTAAACCCAAGTACAATGAGAATAATCATCCACTAGTGTGAGAAAATATTTCGCACCATTGTGAGAGGAAATGGAGAAAGGCCCCCAAATATCAGCATGAACAAGTTGAAAAGCATGAGATGATAAAGATGTACTTTTATTAAATTTTAATCTGGTTTGTTTAGCCAGGGGACAAACAGTACAAGAATGATTCAACTTGGAATCAATATAAGCAAAATGTTGAGCTAAAAAACGAAAACAATCCTCACTGGGATGGCCTAAACGGCAATGCCACATATCCATTGGCTGTTTATTTGCATTGAAAGAAAAAACAGAAGGGCGGAAACTAAAATGGTAGAGGCCAGCAATCCGTCTACTCCATCCAATCTCCTTGTTCGTTTGTAGGTCCTGAAATATACAAGACTCTCGTGAGAATTTGACTCAACATTGTGTTGTACTGGTTAATTGGCTAACCGATATTAAGTTAAACTTAAAACTTGGAATATGAAAAACAACAAGTAATCTAATGGTAGGTGATAAATCAACCTGTCCAATGTGACTCACAGATGTATATGAACCATCTGGTAATTGTACCTCAATTGGTTTATCAACCACTGCATAAGTGGTGAATGATGATAAAGAAGAGCATATGTGGTGAGTGGCACCACTATCGACAATCCAAATAAGTGTTGAAGAATTCGAAATAGAGGACAATGTGATACCTGCGAAATTGGCAGATGGTGCTATGTCTCCATTGGCTGGATCGAGCAAAGCAAGGATGCGAGCATATTGTTCAGCAGTGATGGATGGTGCGACAGGAGCAGGCACAACAACAGAAGCCAAAGCACGATAATCTAACCTGGATGCATCCTTTGGATAACCAACCAATTTCCAACAGATTAGCCGTGTATGACCATGCTTGTTGCAGTGGTCACAAAATGGTCGCCAAGCGTTTGTTAGTCTGCTCTGCTGGCATTTGTTGTTGCTTGGAAAAGAGCGATTGCTTTTGACATTGGTGTTGCTGCTCCTAGGGTCATGACGGCTTACATTCAAAGCTGCAGAGTCCACATTGTGAACCACCAAGGAATTGAGTCCCTGTTGTTCTTCTTCCTGACGAAAAAGATTGTATAACTTCGCAGCAGAGGGCAATGGCTCAGTGACAAGGAGCTGACTTCTCAAGCTTGAAAAACGAGTTTGGAGACCCTGCAAAAATTCCATTGCACAATCCTGATCGTTTTGTTCAATATGAGCCTTACCTGCATGACATATGCATTGTGTAGGAGGACGCAAAGAGTCCAACTGATCCCAAAGAGTCTTCAGCTGAGTGAAATACTGAGCAACATAGTTGTTTTCTTGCTTTGGATTCGAGATTGCTTGCTTGATGGCATACAGCTTGGTTGCATTAGATTGAGCAAAGCGACTCTTCAGATTCAACCACATCTCATGTGCAGTGTCGAAAGACATGATGCTTTGCGACCAATCTCTGGTTCACAAGAGTTGCGGACCCACTGCCAACAAGATCATCACAATTGCCAATAAGGGATATCTGCTGATATCATTGGTTTGGTGATCGTACCGTCTATATAACCTGTCTTGGCTTTAGCACTCAAAGCTTTGCGCATCCCTCGTACCCAAGTGCCATAGTTTTCACCAAGAAAAAGTGATACTTTTTCCGAAACGGGGCGAAAGTATCACTTTTTCCGAAACGGAGCGAAAGTATCACTTTTCCCGAAACGGAAAATTAGTCGATCCATAAACCAAAACATGGTTGCATGATGTGTTATGCATCCTTTGTGGTGGTTTGCATAATGGCTATGCATTCAATTTTCGAGAATTGTGCCTAAAATTAAAGTATCATTTTTCTTGAAACGGAGGGAGTACATCGGTTTATTAGTTGGAGGGTGTACATCGGTTTATTAGTTGGAACGGAAAATTAGTTGATGTATAAACCAAAATTTTGCTACATAAAGTATTATGTATTTTTGTGGTGGTTTGCATAATGAATATACATTTAATTTTCTAAAATTGTGAATAAAATGATAAATACCTCCGAATTTTTCGTAAAAACTCTAAATTTGATATTGTTGTTTGTGCTCGTTGGATAGATTTTTTTATTAGCTTTCCAACAAGATAAAATTTGTAAAATTCCAAGGCACGAATTTTTAGATATGTTATATTAAAGTTTGCTTTCCAATTATACCCCTAAAAATAGGATATATAAGGAGTTATAGTAATTGGACTAAAAAGAGAGGGATATTTTGGGTTTTTCAGCATGGACCATTCTCAATCTTTTTATGGTAATTGATCACTTAGATTTACAAAAAAGTGGCCATATAAAGGTCCTCCCTCGCTTCGCTCGGTCGGCCCAATGATGGAAGTATCGCAATAACTTCCGGATCCACTATACATCATCTGAGCATACGTAAGTTATAATTTTCTTTTTTTGTGCATGGATCATATTTTTCTCCGTTAATGGGTAGCTCTTGTGTGTTTACAGATAATGCATACTAGCGCGGAAAGAATTGATTATGACCTTGCGATAGCTAGGAGTGCAATTCAGAAGGCAGTTCGGACGCGTAACTACACATCTCATAGAGTGCAAGATTTCGTTTCTAGAGGACTAATATACTGAAATCCATACGCTTTTCATCAGTTAAGATCTTTGTCATCTTAACAATTTGGTTTTTCGCATTTCCAATCTTGGAAGAACTACTTTCTTACAAATAGCATGAACATAGCTATTTTTCTGAAATATAATTCGACTTTTTTGCTGTAGGGCCTTTGGCCCATGTGTGCGGCTCATCTATATGTAACCAGGGTTGATACTCTAGCCTATAAATAGAGGCTTATTCCTATGTAATACTACATTGATATCTAATGAATAAGATCTCTTTATTCTCTATATTTCTCTTACAACACGTTATCAAGCACGACTCTACCTGGTGCAATCTTTTTTTTTCTTTGTTCAAGACTGGTTATGGATTATTCCTTGAAGATTAACGTGGTTCTGATCCTATTTGTTTATCATCATGGATGCAGTACCAGGTATTTCTTTTGAACAAAGAAATTTCGTATATATTAGGGTTCCACAAACGTATGATTACAAAACATAGAGATTTTACCGTTAGATTTTCATGAAATTTTAATATGTTCAACCCAATTAGTCATGACTTACTTTGTTAAAATTTCAATAAAATCGGAATATGATGCAAGCTCCAAAATCTGCGTTTAATAAAACTGTGTAGTACAAAAAAACCCTAATTTTTAACAGCGTTGAAAAACCTAAGTTTTGAGAATTTAAACCGTTGGATTATGCTATATGTTTGGTATGTTTTGTATATTGTTCTTGGGGAAATAATTTAAAAATTTCATAAAGATCCAACCTCGGAAATACTCAAAAGTACATGATAGTTTCAACTGTGTCCACAGAAACGCTAATTAGAATAGTCATACGGCGTCATGGATAACTTTTTATCTAACCGTTGGATTTAGTTGAAATGTTATTATGTTTGTCGAAACATTATTATGAAGTTACTGTAAAAATTTCATAATCATCTGAGATGTTTACAATTGTTTTCTGATCACTAAAGTTGGATGATGAAATTTCCAATTTTTGGGTTAAAAATATGTTTTGGGCTCATATGCTAATAGTTTCAAGGTTATTATCAATGGGCCTGAGCACTTCATATACATATGTAGATTTCTTTTTTAACCATGACGTAGTCAACCCAATGGACCGGGCATTGACCAATCCGTTGACTGGGTTCGGATTAAACCAACTCGAATAAGATTTGACCTTTTGGACTCAGAAGTACTTGAGCGCTATTAAAGAGCCTCTGATGCAGAAGTCAATTGTGTCTATAAGGTATTTACTTCCATCATGAAAACCTTCAACCAATGACGATGCATTATTCAAAAGATGAAGGCATAACTTCTACGTTTTAAGGCGACATATTGATTTCAGACGATGGAATGCTTTGAAGGAAGTTTTTGAAACATTCATGAAATTTTTCCCCCGAAAATTTGAATGTTCATTGGAATTTAAAACACTTGTAATGTTGGCTCAAGTAGTAACAATACAAAGTAAATGTATTTATTGAGCATGAGACAAAGACGTAATTCTGACTCATTGGAATGAGAGTTGGAAGCTTGGTATCAAAGTAATCTAAATCGTTCCCCGGTCCTACTCGGTTGGGGAGCTTGGAGCGAGGAGCAATAAGTTCGGACTTGGAAATCGCCAAAACTCGGACTAATACTCGGAATCTATTTATTAAAAATTTATATATTGATGCTCATAAGTCATGATTTGTACCTAATTAATAAAATTTTAACACTACCAGGTAATTAAGTTTGTAATATTGTTATATTTAACGTATTTATCAAGTGTTTAGAGGTTTTTCTATGTGAGAACTCCCATCTAAGGGGTTAAAAAAAATTTGTTTTCTTATTTTAGTGCTTGCATGGCCAACTCGGAAAAATCGTTAGCTCATTTTGCTCAAAAATCTGTCCAAATCGGCCGCCTTAATCACTAAAAATAGGAAATGCCTTGGAATCGGAAATCGCCTCGGTCATATAGCCTGTAGCGATTACTCGGCCTTGGAGAGCGATTTTGACTATACTGCTTGGTATAAACATTTACTGAGTATAGTACAAGTGATGGAATGCAGGTATCATACAGTAGTAGCCAACTACAAGATTATAGAGAGTTTAAATGAAAACAAACTCACTATATGTTAAAAGAAGGCCATACCCCCGCTTGTCAACTTCCGTGGCAATAAGAAACTTGCCCAATTAATACACTTACATTTTGATAAGTTTTTATTAATTATCTTTATTCAACTGAATTTTGTATGATTTGATCCTGGACTATTGGTTGTATGGTAGTTTAGTAAACATTTTTTTTTTTAAGTTAAAACAAAGAACTTTTTATGTGAATAACTAAATTCATAGTTTGTACTTATGAAATGAATAGTATATCATTTCCATGAGACTGAAATACTCTAAAGCACTTGAGATATACTCATAAGTACTTGATTTAAAAGGATCATTCGTACATTATGATGAAAAGTATATCATCCTCATGAATTGTAACACTCTAAAGTAAATGAGATTTCTTTTTGTTACGTAATAAGGCCACACCACTTATTACACAAAACTATTAAGGAAATATATTAAAATGATTGTTGAATAGTTTCCTTATATAATATCATGCGATGATTGGATCATTACGGTAATATCCGAGCGAAGAAATGCTCAATCTCTTTACGAAATCATGAGCGAGCAGAGCATCGTAAAAAATTCATTGTGACAATGGGAATGCATCTACAAATTACCTCCAATGAATGTGAAAGGAATCACATTTTAGAGAAAATAATGAGTCAAATAGTCTAGTGAACTCTAAATCACTAATACTTGGAATTGACAATATAATGTTGGGAATTGACTCACTCAGGTTTTGACATAACCATAAAGACACTTTGGTTGTGATATGATGTTTTGTTTTGAAATAACTTAAATGGACATCCTTTTATTTGAGTTAACAAAAAAATGAGAAAGAATGCAAAGTGACGGCATCTCTCATAATCAACTTTTTCTAAAGTACCAAAAACACCACCTCCCATTATGCCTTTAAAGTAATAAAGCATGTAACTTATTTTACAAAGTCATTCTTTAGTAATAAGGATTGAGACCATCATAAGATGCAAATGGTAAACAACCCATTTTTTCAAAAGAAACAAGGTTATATTTGTGGACATATCCATACAGAATGCGGTCCATTCAAGTGATTTATGGCTCTGATGGATAATTCAAGTGTTGAATTAATTATTATTCACAAGAAATTATGCGTTTTTGAAATAATTCTAGCACATATTATACAATTTAAGGTCTTACCAACCTTGTTATTGCTACATATTTTACATCAAAAGGACTTGATGGATATTGCATGTTTAATAGGATCATTGTAGAGCATCTTATACCCCATGGTCTCGCAGAGGCTACCACCATAGGTTATATATGGTGTCTAAGGATAGGTTATGCGTAACAACCTTCCTACAAATGCTTGGGGGATATGCAATATTATACGCATATTCACTTATTCGTTTTAGAACCCACAATTAGTCAACCATTTTTGCGTACCAGTTAGTAACTGGTTATAAGCTTGACATTTGTGTTCTTACGCATTTTTGGTTGCACTATATATGTGCCATTACGAGTCCACATCGTACTATGATGGGTCACGAAAATGATTAAGTAATTTTGTTGGATATTTACTCTCAACAATTATCCGTATTTTAAAACCTTTGGCAGGAGATCTCTTACCGCTAGATTTGCGGGTCATCACTTTAATGAGATAGTCTTCCCGTTGTTAGGGGGAGATAAGAAAAAGTATTTTCTAAGGGAATGACAGGAACTGTCGTGGTGTGTTCCCACTGAGTCTCATATTGATTCTTGTACTCCACAAATGTAAATGTGAAGTGAAAAAATAATTGATTTTCAAAATGTACATTAATGTCGCTAAAGTGATGAGATCACACATACTAGCTGCAAACCTACCTGCAAGGTTACAAATCCTCAATAAGGGATATACACCATAGACTAAGGTGTTGCACCTAAACTTAGTGGAAGTGTGGTTGAGGCCGTGGCTCCATAAAGGAAGTTGGAGAGACCACTTGGTTCGATCAATCCTCACCTAGAAAGGAAGTAGGTGAGGAAGGCACAACTTATTTATATCATCAGAAATCAACTCATAAGATTGTCTATGAATATGTCCATGAATCAAGCTGGAGGACGCTCCGAAGTTTAATGATTCCAGAGAACAATGACATCCCAAGTGGATTATGAGAATGCGCACGAGTCAATGGAAAGATCACGCGAGTATATTGATGATTAATTTCATATACACTTGCTTAAGGAAATAGAGCAAGATGAGATTGAACCAAGCTCCTTGTTGATTAATGTCAACGAAGAGCATATTTGGCCTATACAATCCGTGTAAAACTTGGTTCTTTGACAAATATACAGGTATTTGGTATGGTAGTGCTAACCAACCAAGTGTAAATCCTATTGTACATACATGATTAATTTGTTACAAAGCATAATTAGAAGAAAGAAGTCTTAAAGGATAAAGACTCGCCTTATGGCGCAAGGTTTCTCAAAAAGCCTGGATTTGTTCTCCTGTAATGAACGTTATAGCGTTCCGCTACTTAGTTATCTTGGTAATTTCAAAAGGACTTGAAATGCATCATATGTATGTAGTTGTTACGAATGTCTAAAAGAATCAAGAGATAGCAGATATTTACAAAAGTACTTGATAGCCTTTTGTTTCCCAAATCAAGTGACTCTAAACCACAGAGTGCGTTTACAGTTAGATATAACGCTCACTTATAGATTGAAGCAATCAGACGGATGTGGTATACCCGTCTAAGTGACTATTTGATTTGGAGGGGATAAACAAGTAAGTTATTTTCATTGCGTATTCACAAGAAAGTTCCTGATTTGGAATTGTAGCTATCTATGTCGATGATACAGACATGATGGGTACTCTTGATGTAATAAGAGACCTTAAAAGCTATTTTAAATCCGAATTTTGAGATGAATAATCTGGGGAAAGCTCGACCGAATACTGAGCATGTGGTATATTATTCCACCAGTTTGCATATGTCTAAAGTTGTCAGGAAATTTAATAAAGACATGTATCCTTATATCACTCCCATGATTAGTCGAGGTTCAAATGTAAGTAAGTGACCATTTCGTCTAAAGGAAGATGACGAAGAAGTGTTGGGGATGAAATTCCCATATCTAAGTACAATATAAGCATTGTTGTACTTAGTATAGTAATATACTCGATTAAATTTTACATCCTCATGGAACTTGTTAGATAGATATAGCTTAGCGCCAACACAACGTCATTGGAATGGTACAGTGAATGTAATCATGTAATTAAAAGTAACCATTGACATAAATTTGTTTTATCCCTACAAATACATAAAAAGGAATGCTAATGAAAGTGCGATCCAAAAGTTGTTGATTATGAAGGAATAATAATCTCTTGTCTAACGGAAGTAATCAGGGTGAGATATGGTAGATTATTTTCTAAGTCATTACCGATATTCAGTTTCGAAAAGTACATGACTGAAGGAACTGTCTGGAACAACTCTGAAAGTAATCAGGGGGAGGATCCAAGGATATGATGTCGACATATTTGACTTTGAAATGTGAAGCTATGTTGTACTCTTTTCCCCTTCGATCGAGATTAGTTTTTCCCACAGGGTTTTTGTTACTCGGCAATGTTTTTAGCGAGGCAACCATAACTACACCAACTACATGATAAATGACGAAGACTTGCAGATTGCTTGCTCAACAATAACAAAATCAAAGAAATGAAACTCGATATCTTGTCAAGTGAAACCAATGCCTAATCATCACAACAAAGCAAGGATTACACGCCAACATTTTTAGGAACAAGTCAACTAGTAGTATTGATACTACTATTGCGTATCAGTACTAGGAGTTCATCAATCATCTATATACATAAATAAGATGTTATGTATGAGTATCCAAAGAAAGGCATACTTCCGGTTTAATCGCGTTGTACTCTTTTCCCTTCGTCAAGGTTTTATCCAACCGGGTTTTTCCTTGTCAAGGTTTTAACGAGGCAACATATGCGAGTTCAACTTTATTATAAGTTTTCTTAATATCGTACTATTTTCCTTAGTTCAAGTTTTGTCCCTCTGGGTTTTCTTGGCGAGGTTTTAATGAGGCAATATACCTAGATACAGTGGTCATCGAGGAGAGAAACTAGATCTGAAGAGCTATATCTGAAGCGTTACATCGGAAGCATTATATGTGAAGCACTACATATGAAGCACTACTAATGGACCGCACAAGTGGGAGTGTTGTAGGGTCTTTGGCCCATGTGTGCGGCCCATCTATATGTAACCAGGGTTGATACTAGCCTATAAATAGAGGCTTATTCCTATGTAATACTATATTGATATCTAATGAATAAGATCTCTTTCTTATCTATATTTCTCCTACAATATTTTTTTTCTATATTTTATGTAAAATGAAAGGCATGCTAATAGACATATTTACGCAATGTTCTCCCATACGACCGGGGGGACTGATCTTGGGTGGTTTACCCAGTGAGTCCTGCCCTCAAAATAGAAGTCATTTTTAGCTAGCCTAATTGTGAAGAAGAAAAAAAGCCCATGTCAATAATATGGTTAGCCCAGAAGTAGACATGTTACTCCATATACCGCGCCACGTTTTCCTCTTGATAACTCTCTCTCTCTACATAGACAAAAGAAAACAAATTATTTGTCGACTTCCTCTCACTTCTTTCTCTTTTTAGAGCATCTCCAATGGAGTTTGGATCTCTAAGGAAACGGACGCCACCTAGGATTTTAGATACTCGTTTTATAAAGTTTCTCTACAATGATAGTTGGATGGTTAAATTTATTTTTGATTTGGCAACTTGAGTTGATGAGAGTATCTATTTTTAGAGACTCTCATCCATACCCACGTCATACATTTTAAGGGTTTAAAACTGTTTTTCTGTTAAATATCTTTAGAAAAATAGGATAACCCAATACATATCGATACTCCACTGGAGATTGTTTTTGAAATATAAAGATGTATCTAAATTTTATGTGGGCCATACCAATAAAAACTGATTTTAGTTAATCTTCACCTAGGATACATATCCAAACACCATTGGAAATGCTATTATCTTTCGTTTTTTTAAGTTTCTAGGCTAAAACATTGGATCTCAAATAACCAACTTCTTTGTTGACTGTTGTTACCGATCAAAAGTTGATTTTTCTCTCAAGCTCAAGCAAATAGCAGTTTCGGTACATGTATTCGTTGAGTCTTTAATAAAAGGTAATTACTTTTAGGTGTACGTTATTTTGGTGTAAAGTTTGGTTTTTCATCTAAGATTATATGGAGCTGAAAATTAAGATTGATATTTGTTGGATCATTTGTATGATTAAGTGGTCTTTAATTATCAATTCAATTTAAATCATTTTCAGTTCGTATTTTTGTTTTAGGAATTAGGGTTAACTTTCAATTATCAATTTATTCTTTTTCATTTAATTGTAATCATTTTTCGCTTCTTATATTTTTTTTTTTTTTGGCCAATAGGGTTAAGTAACTTTAAATTATCAATTGGGCACAAGGAATTCTAATTGGTGTATATTTGTTTTGGGAATTATGGTGAACTTTCAATTCAATTGGGAGATGGCATTCTTTCTCAATTAATAATTATTTTTTTTATCAGAAGAGAAGATTCATTGAAGACAAAGGGATTTACAAAAATTCTACACAAAGAGAGAATCCCAATTGTTAAGAACTGAACTTGAATAATTCAAATGCGCTCTTTTTCCAGCTGCACTAGCCCAAGCTAGGATCAAAGATTTCGCTTCTATTCCAAGGTCCGAATCTCTTTTGAAAGTATAGTTTTGCTCAAAGATACGCTTGTTTCTCTCTGTCCAGATTGTAAAGACTACTGCTGCTGGAATGAGACCCAAGAGAAAGTTTCCTAAGCTTGAGAAGTTAACTTGGTTCCATCCTATTGCTAACATCTTCATATTTGCTGGAATTACCCAAGACCAACCAACACTTGGTAAAATCAAAGACCAAATTATGTATGCTATTTTACAATGCAGGAAAAGGTGTTCCTGGGATTCAATATCGTCACCACATAACACACAAGAGTTGTAGATATCAACTCCTTTTATCTGCATAATGTCGATGGTGTTTAGCTTATCATGAATTAAGCACCAGATTAGGAAATTTATCAATTAATAATTGTATTCATTTTCAGCTCTTATTTCGTTTTGGAAATTAAGGTGAACTTTGAAATATCAATTGGGACCAATTCAAGTTGTGCCTAATGCTCATAGGGTTTACAACGGACATACTAGTGTCAATGGAGTACAAAATAAAGAATGTGATGAAGCTAATGGTGCAAGAGTTGGACAAGAAGAAACTGATCCTTCCCAAAAAGTGGAACATGAAGACACCGAGGTTCAACGTATGTTGTTATGTTTAAAAGAAAATTGTGTTTTGATCTTTTAGGGATTGTATTAAGTCACTTCATTAAATGTGATAAGATTTTTATGAAATTGGTAATTGGTAATATGGCTTTAATGTATTTGTTATATGCATTACTAGTAAACATATAACAAATGTATCGTATCTGTTAACACATTATTTTTGTATAATATGAACTGTTTTTTGACATATGATTTTTTATGAGTTTTGATATACTGTTATGCATTTTAGAAATAATTTTTTCAAATCGTAAATAAATTTCCCAATTATAAAGGATTAATAATTCATCAAAATGTAATTTTTTCTATAGCTTATGGACTAATTTTTTGAATAGATTTCACAACACCAACGGAGTCTCAAGTTTCTGAAACAGTACCAAAAACAAAACGAAAGAAAAATTTGTAACCATCACATACCATTAACTGTCATGTGTCGCTCATGACCTTGTCCACATATGATTCAATGCTGAAAGATAAAGATTGATAGCTTGTCTTCATTAGGATATTGAGATGGAAAATAATGAATAACACTTTCTTATTTTAGCGTTGTTAATCAGATTTAAGTGTTATTATTTATATTAGATCATTGCCACACTATAATAAGTTGTAACATGAAAGCACTAGTGCGAAAATGGACGCGAATATTCTTTTAAATGTCATATCAAAATTGTGGGTTTCAATAAAAAGGAACATCTTCTAATTATGTTTTATAAAATTGGGTCCGTAAATCGAGAGCACGTCCCAAAACAAAGTAAAAATACATAGTTTATCAGTAGAAATTTGTTCGCCATCGTTATTGGGAAAATAAAATGTTGTTGGATTAAGGAAATAAATAAGAATGGAAATACTAAAGGAAAGAAAGTAAGATCCGTAATTATCCTTTATTTTACATGAGACTGAGCAGAAGTCGTATTTGGTGTCGGATACTAGACTTACCGACGACTATACTTTTCCTATTACAAAAGTGGTCGAAGAAAGAACTTGATACAAGCCCAATAGTGCAATGGGTTTGCGTCTGAAAGAATAGAGGTTGAATGAGAAGATTGTTACTTGTGATGACTTCATTATCGCTCTTGCGGGAGATTAAAACATTTCTTATAAAATATGCACCGATCTCAGAGATACTTGGAAGGGTAAAAACGTGACACATGATATATTAGTGGATAAATTAGAAAAATGGTGCAATCCAAAAAGCCCTACACTGATACGAATTTCATTGTAATAACACCCGGTAATGGCCAGAAAGTTGTTTTGAGATTACACGTGTGACTAATGAGGGAACACGCCTATTAGATACTCAATGGTTCTGTTTCGGGTCTGGTGGTACTGTAGCAGGTGAATTCCTACAAATTAAGATCCATGAAATTAAACCGAAGTGTCAAGGTGAGATTCTATAATTTCTCTTAAAGACTGCGTACTATGTTTGTTCGGGAAAACCATGTTGTGGGGGAACAATCGTGATTGAATAAACTCAAGTCAAAAATAGTGGTATGGGAAAGAAGCTGAGAACCGAACAATTCAAATTTCACTTCGAGAAGAAACCATAGCCTATCACCATTACGCGTCAAGGCATAAAACTTCCCGAAGATAGCTTTTAAAAGATTATAGAGAAGACTTTTGATTTCCCCAACATACGAAACATTAAATCAGGGGAAAAATATTTAAAGGATGTGGTTTTTGTCAGGTATTATTTTGGGACGAAAGGTTCTTCTTTCTATCAACTACCGGGATACATAGACATCAAAGGCTTCAAAGAATGCAATCTATGCTTGTGTGAGCAGCAATTTATAATGTGCCCGGCAGAATCAGATGATAAATCCAAAAGTAAGTATCAAAAACTTTGCGAGTACATGGGTAAAAATCAGATATGTCATGGGACGATGAAGAGGCCTATATGTTCTAGGACAATGAGAAAGTAGTATTTGTTATTTCTTTAGTTTGACAAAACATTTGTAGTCATTTGTTGATGTAATTGATTTTTAAGAAAAAAAATAAAATTTTGGTTGTTCCACTGATTTGTTAAAAAAACACAAAATTTTAGTTGTTGCATTGTTTTCTCTTGCCCAGACCACCCAAAAAGACTAAAATGACAAGTGATGTAAATACAAAAGATGTTACACTTTATTTTACTTTTACAGATGTTGTAATGTTTAAAATAATATTGTGTTATGAATTTTTAGGGATCGTATTCAGGTCTCTCCATCAAATGGGATAAGAATTTTATGCAATTTGTATTATGACTTTAATGTATTTATTATTTGCGTTACTAGCAAAACTTATAACAAATGTGTCGTATCTGTTAACACATTATTTTGGTATAATATGAATAATTTTTAGACATCAATGTTTATGAGTTTTGACATATTGTTATGCATTTTATAAATAACTTTTTTCAAACCTTAAATAAATTTCCCAATCGTAAAGATCAATAATTCATTAAAATATAATTGTTTTTATATAGCTTATGACTAACTTTATGAACAATTGAATTATTGCTTGAAATTTGAATAGATTTCACAAAACACCAAAAGAGTCTCAAGTTTCTGAAACCAATACCAAAACAAAACGAGAGAAAAATTTGTGACCAACACATACAATTTACTGCCATGTGTCGCTCGCGACCTTGTCCACATATGATAGAACGATGAAAGATAAAGATTAATACTTTGTCTTCATTAGCTTATTGAGATGGAAAATCTTGAATAACACTTTCTTATTTTTAGCATTGTTAATCGGATTTAAGTGTTATTATTTATATTAGGTCGTTGCTACACTATAATAACCTGCAACATGTAAGCATTAGTGCGAATGGACACGAAGATCCTAAGAAATGTCATATCAAAATTGTGGGTTTCAATAAATAGCAACACCTTCTAATTTTGTTTTATAAAATTGGGTCCGTAAATAGAGAGCACATTCCAAAATAGAGTAAAAAAACATAGTTTATCAGTAAAAATTTGTTTGCCATTGTTCGTGCGAAAATAAAATATTGTTAGACTAATAAGGAAATAAAGAAAAGTGGCAATACTGAAGAAAGAAAAGTAAGATTCATTCAAGAATTGTCTCATCATATCCCTATGCTTATAACTTAGCTATCTTATATCCATTATTTCTTGCATCAAGAGAATTAGGCAGAGTTTTCTCTTTTCTTCTTCTTTACTTCTATTTTCT
>JAJJWW010001758.1:0-34120 GCA_023531295.1 Papaver armeniacum | reverse complement strand
ACACTCACCGGCCTTGCCCACTTTTCCTGCTCATCTCTAACCGTCCATGACTTCCTAACACGTTTGTGATGGCTGCTGCACGCCGCACACCAGTAAACCGCCGTACCAATACCCCAAGATGTATCCCCCAGTTTGTGACATGATTGATGTCTGGAATGTGGATCGTGGATCCACGAAAGATAGCATGTATCGTCAATTGAATAACCGCGTTATTCGTAAAGTGTGTATTTTATTCACAAGTCGATACTTGTGAAGTATCGTGTGTATTTTATGCAAAGCTGCATTACGGTGTGGTAAAGTGATGTGTAATGACCGCTCACTAACCAAATAACTCCCGACTGGGTTGTATAACCAAGTCGGTGAGGCTCGGACGGATGAGATGATGTTTGAGACACTCATCTCGCGACCGTTGATGAAATTAGGTTTTTAAAGAGGTGCTAAAGCATCACTCTTCAGCCTGGTCAAACCAAGCATGGGAAGGATTTTGAGAGGACCGACCATACATGCGTGTTGGCGGCATGATGGTGTAGGCGCTGTATTCCGTTCCCTCATGAAAGCGATCCGGGCCACTCAATTTGACCTAAAGAGGAGTGGTCGAGATCGGTTTTGCGCAGAAATCCCTTGCCGCAAAGGAGTTGGAAACCGGCGTGATATCCCTAGTTTGGGCACGCGTTTTCGAGGCGACCAACATTGGTCGGTCTTGGTCGATCATACTACCGTAGGTGGTAGGTTGGTGTTCACACCTATACCGATTATCCCATGAAAACGTGATCTAAGCCACTCAAATCATCCGGTGAAGTTGAGCGGTCGAGATCGATTTAGGATTTGGGAGATGTAACCGCGCAGTTCGAGCGGGCATTTTGGATTGGCCGGGCGTGATATGCCTTGGCCGACCGCAAGAGGAGGTAGATGGGCCCACGGTGGTCATGCTTTGGTATAACTTAGGACTGTTTAATCTAATCAGGACCCTCCATTCGTGCCGGAGAAGATGGACGCCCGTGATGGCTTGAACCCTAATTTTGGCTTTCAAAGCCGCGCGACCATGCTCTTTTTCAAAGGACGGTTTTGTTGTAACCAACCACGGTTGGCTTTGGACCGATTGGTCAAGCGTGTAGGCGGTCACATGGTGATTGTGTCGACATGCCCGGGCCCTTTGAGTCTACATCTACACCTCCATCTATGCTCTGCGAAGACGGACGGTTTGAGACCGTTTTGCGATACATGTAATATGCCGCAAACCCTAATTTAGGTTTTCCGTCCATAATGCTTGGTATGGACGGTTTCTTGGCAAGCGAAAGGCCAATGGTCGACCATGCGGGGTCGGCTGTGTATTCCATACCGCTTAGGGGTGATGGAATTGATCTGTGGTCATCCAATCATGCTTGTGGAGTTGGATGACTGCGATCACATCATATCTGGCAAGCTAAGGCCGTGTGTATCCATACCTGCTTGGGGGTGATGGAATTGATCTGTGGTCATCCAATCATGCTTGTGGAGTTGGATGATCTGCGATCGTATCATATCCGAGACCGATGATACGCCAAGTCCGATGCTCAATCGGCTAGTATAACACACCGAGAGGGGCTCAATCGGGCTAGTATAACACACCGAGAGGGCTCAAGCTAGTATAACACACCGAGAATCACCTGTACGGGTATTTCGTACATGGATTCATTATAGTGCTTGAGGTTCGTGTTACTCCGTAAGAGTAATACTCGGTCGTCATGCCACGATAATGGGTACAGAAATACAAGGCCGATATGAAATTCACAGAAGGGATTGTTGCTACATGCTCCAACCTGGAGGAATTTCATGTATTCACTGAATGGGATTGTTGCTACATGCTCCATTCTTGGTGAATTAAGTGAGGAGTATCCGTCACTTATAAATGGCTTTATCTTTTACAAGATGTCACCGCATGATTTTTCTGGTTACTTACAAATTTAACCTTAAACGAAAATCCACCATCAACATTAAGTCCCCTGCCTAGCACATAATGGTTACACTATTGTGTGGTAGGCATGAGATGGTGACATACATAAATGACCAAGCTGGAGTGAATACATATTTACCGGATAGTTTCACATTGTCGCGTTTCTCGGAATCGGTTGGTCTTGATTAAGGATGCGAAGGAAGCAGACTTGATCCGGTGAGTCGCTTTGGTTCCTCTTGTACATGTATGAGCTCGCTCCTTCAGTGTGTACTTCCTTAGTTATACACGGCCTTCCTCGGGCATATTTGATAAGCCTTGTTGATTGTTATCCCGAATTAGTAGCCTTCATAGGTGGTAAGTAGAGACTTCTCTCCTTCGGGATTCTCATTGACTTTGTGAGATTATAAAGAATTATCTCAACGTGGTCGCTTATTCTATATCCTGCATAATGTAACGCTCTGATTTTCCGATTAGCCGATCGATAGTTTTGATGATCCTCTCTTTTTTTTTTTTTTTTTTTTTTTTTTTTGTGTGCTCATAACCTCTTCTTCTCTCGCAGATTATCATGGAAGCGGTGAGACGCTCATTCTGTTGCTTCCCCGAAAGAAGTTTTGAAGTTGACAAGCCCGAAAACCATGCGCATGGAGAAGTGATGGCTAAGATCGATCTTCCTCTTCGTGAAGTCGGGTTGTGCTATACTGGGATGTCTATCTCTCCACCTTCGTATTGTCGAGGACGTGTCTGTGCACTTTCACTGCAATTGACATGGAGGAGCTAGCGGAGGCGCGAGGAAACGCTCAGACACTAGTAAGCGCAAGGGCGTAGAGATTTGCGGCAGTTGAAGAGGCGGAGAGTTGAGCATGAACGACCCCCGAATGAAGGCAAGTGTGATTACCTTGGTCGTGATTTGTGATAATCCTTGATTCTCGACAACGCACTTAACCCGAACATTCAAGGCAATTTGCGTGGCCCTTGGTGTTGCTATGCCCTTTGATGCTCTCTGCCAAGATGTTGGGATGGAGGCGCTGCTGCTGGCCGCAGCGAGGGATGCCCGATGCGAAAGTTGAGGAGGATCCGAGGGAGGTGCGTCGACAGTGACGAGCCGACGGTGATGTGGGCGAGACCGACCTCTTGATGATTGAAATTCCTTTTTTTTGTTTTTCTTTCCAAGTATATTCTGCATGCTCGAACATCTTCCTGCGTACTCGGGCGGCCGAGTTCAAGGTTTTTCTCAAGGATTATTTGAATAAAGCTTTCCTTTACAACTTTGCCAAGCTCCTCAGAATCGACCTTCTCAAAGCGCAAGGGTGCGCTTCATACATAATTCTTAGTGATAAAAGAAGTTATACTGTAATGGAATATCCATGGACCTATGATGCAATATCTTCCCGGCTTTGTCCGGGCGATGGCTCAAATCATTTTCCGCACACGTTCTATTTCCTTCATCCCGTGAGATGTTTGCTTAGGGTTTCTTTTCTTTCTTCAAGGGACTGATTTAAGTCGACTGTGGGATTGGTGTTTTTAGAGTAAAGAGGTTCTCGGATGAAAATAATGCTTCAATTGAAAATTGAAAATTGAAACCCTAGCTATGAATGCAAGTATTGCAATCATTTTCTGGAGGGATTACAAATATGACATGAAATTATAAAAGGAAACACGCTGGAAAAATATAGCACAAAAGTTTCAAGGTGTGTAGGATGTTTGAAAGCGGTATGTTGGAAAGCTGTGAGTACAAAGATCTTAAGTTTGGTAAGGTTTGAGCCATCGTGAGTGAATTGTTATGCCCTCCAGGTTATCGCGTTGATGAGCTTGCAGTAGCCACCTAGATAACATCTCTGCTACTGTGCACGGTTCATCTTCTCTTTTGGTGGGTGAGCCGAGGGTAGAGTGGTCATCTTTACCGTCATGTTTCCAACATTGAATGTAGTCGCCTTCGTCACTAGGTCTCCAATTCCGAATGGGTTTGAGCGTGCAAGACACTTGGACCTTGGCTTTGTTTTCTTGACCAAGACAGCTTCTATGCTCCCGATAAAATGTTTGAAAGGGCCCCGCTTCCCATTCACATCTCCTAGCAAATCCTGGGCTTTGTCGGTTGGAGCCACCCCCAGGACTTGTCGAATGATAGGCGGAGTTTGCAAGGAGGGTTGTGTGATGAGACTTTACTTGAGACCGAACCTTTCAAGATAGGCGGAGTGCTCTCTCCGAAAATTGTGTCACGTCGGAAAGTTGTCGATGCGGCAGCAACAGTCATCGGGGTCCGAAGGCGTGTTGGAGATTCTCTCGTAATCGACACCTAGAGAGGACAGACTTCCAAGATGGCTTTGTTGTCCCGCATCCAAGAGCTTCCTAGGATCATGTCGTAATTGGGATGGTCTTTGACTATGTAGAACTTTGCTTGCGCCGAGGCATCACCCAATTTGACTTCAAGATCAATGTATCCATATGCATCTCTAAGCTCTCCCGCCGAATCCCCGACCCCAGCTTGGATGACGAGTAGCTTCTTGCTTCGAGATCTTTGCCGCTCTCAAGGCCTTGACTGTAATGATGTTAAACTCAAGCCGTATCGATCAACGCGTTATCGAACTCAACGCTTCTCAAACGAGTGACGGTTAGGGAGTCCCCGCCTTCCTTTGCTCGCATCTTTCGGGGAAAGACCGAGGTTCTTGGACCGCTCGGATGCAAACGCTCTACCTTACACAACGTGGTTGAGGGCCGCAAATATGTCTTGACGCTGTCCCTTGGAGAAATATAAGATTTCACACATGTGCTCCATCATAGATTGCACGGACATGCGAACAGAGTCCCCAAATCATGCAATTCCCGACAGGTAGAGGATCTCTATGAACACCTTCGTTTCAAGTCGGAGTTCCCCTGTCTCTACCTTTTCCCGAATATTTGTTTCAACTCGTTGCAATCTTTGGTTGGATGATGGACGAACTGTGGTAGCAACAATATCCGGGATCTCGCTATTTCTTCCTGGTGGAGGACGCCCGATAGGGGTAGTTTTACTACATCATCTTGGATCCACGCTTCCAAGAGCTCTATCACTTCATTCATGGGAAAAAGGAAAACCCGTGTCTTTGTCGTTTTGTGCAGAGTTTTGTCTGCCTTTTCGAGACGAAGTCTTGTGTGCCGAGGATGTTCGCTTGGTTTGTTGTTCCGTTATCGAAGCTTTCCTCTTTCTCCTCCGCTTACCACACTCACGAAGGGCCGTGTTGTATTGTTTGTTTGTGAGACGCCCGTTTCCTCGACTTTCACGCAAATCTTCACTTCGAACAACTCGGTTCTTTCTAGTAATGTCAAAAGTGCAATTGTTGTTCTTTAACGTTTTGCGCCTTCGTGGAGTTCGTAGAATGTTTGAAAGACCAGATTCTCTAACAGAGCGCTAAAGATATGGGTATCATCCCATTGATGGCATGATTCCACCAATTGTCGCTCGGTAAATTCGGTCGTGATACCAAAGGTTTGCTCCAATCTTTAACGAAGTCGTTGGGATGTTCATTGTTCACCGAGAATTCTTCCTGTCCTAAATGTGATTTGTTCTGCACACGAAGAAATACTTCCCGTAGAAAGCACCGGACCATCTCGCTCCAATTGGATATGTCAAGTAGGCGCAATGTTGTTGTACTGTGTATGCCCTCCCCGAGTGATTTTGAGAATTCTTTTAGGCGCAGAACATGATTGTATTCATGTTCCCCCAAGGCTTCCAAGAATCGAGAAATGTGTTCACGAGCATTACCAAGACTGGCCGAGGGAGAATCGGGAGAGGTGTAACCTCTTGGTAGAGGAATCCGTTGCACATCTTGAGGGTACGGCCGATGTTGGTGTATGTCCGTTCGGTCCCCTTTTCCTCGATTTTGGAGAAGTCGCTCTAGATCTTCACGCGTAATGAAGTTGGAAGACTGGCCTCTCTCCCTTGGCGCTCGTGAGCAACACGAGTTTCTTCATTCGTGTGAGTCTCGAGTGGAAACACCGTCTCCGTGTATTGAATGCACCTCTACCGACTCCAAGGGTTGCCGTGAATCTTGCGGAATCGTTCACCAAAGTTTTAAGGAAAGTGAGTACCTCTTTTCTCGAGTTGCGGCCATATCTGTTTGAGTCTTAGCAAGAATTTCCCTGTTTCTCCATCAAGTCCGTAATGGTACTAGAGGGCGGCCTTCCTCTTGTGTCTCCGGCTCCTCGTCCCGGTGGAGGAGTGAAAGTTGTTGCCTGCAACCGCCGGAGGCGTTACGCCGAAGAGATGCCAGGATTTGCGCCGCTCCGGCTCGTGATGGGAGGAGTTATTCCTACTGGGATATCCGCCGCTCACCGTCTGCCGGTGGTAGAAGTGACGGCTCCACGAGATGTGTTGACCACGGTAGCTCCACCGACAGTACTTCAACACCGTGATTGTTATCCACAACGGCTCCATCGTAATGATTGGGCGACCCGCACCTTAATTCCACCATAATGATTTTTTGATTGAATCGATTCTAAGATCTACCCTTTTGAGATTGATGAACCCTTTTGAGATTGATAAAATTGAATTGAATTTCGAAAAAATTGACTTTACAACCGAGAGATTAATCTCCCACTGTGGTCGCCAATTGTTGATGGGTGAAAATTACTCCTACTGAATTTGGTAATTTGGGGTGTGATGAGGAATGAATTTAAACCTACAACAAATGCACTGCGCGGTGAGTGCTTGTAGATTCGAGAGATCAACTGGCAAGTCCGGCCTAAACCAAGAAATGGCCGTTCCCGGACTTGTTTCGTCAAAGTGAAGGAGATGGGGTTGATCTTAGGGAGGGAAGCGAAGAAGGTGTTGAGATTGTGAAGGTGTTGGCTTGCTTATGACTTGTAACAGAAAATGGTTGAATGTGACGGTATCAACACTTGGTTTTTTCTGTCTTATCTCATTGTGTTTCCTTGTTGTTGGAAAATAGGGCGGAGAACCTATTTATACAAGTCATTGAGCCTCATTCACGCTTTCTCGTGGGAAGTGGAGGTAGTGGAATGATGGAGTAGTGGAGTTGTGTGTCGGTAACACTCGACCGCCTTGCCCACTTTTCCTGTTCATCTCTAACCGTCCATGACTTCCTAACACGTTCTTGTGATGGCGTTACGCCGCACGCCGTAAACCGCCGCACCAATACCCCCGCATGTATCCCCGGGCCAGTGACATGATTGATGTCCTGGAATGTGGATCGTGGATCCACGAAAGATAGCATGTAATCTTTGAATTGAATAACTGCGTTATTCGTAAAGTGTGTATTTTATTCACAAGTCGATACTTGTGAAGTATCGTGGTGTATTTTATGCGAGTGTGTCGACACGCAGGTGGTAAAGTGATGTGTAATGACCGCTCACTAACCAAATAACTCCCGACTGTGGTCAGTATAACTAAGTCGGGTGAGGCTTGACGGATGAGATGATGTTTGAGACACTCATCTCGCGACTCGTTGATGAAATTAGGTTTTTAAAGAGGTGCGCAAGCATCACTCTTCACCTTGGTCGAAACCAAGCATGGGAAGGATTTTTGAGAGGACCGACCATACATGCGTGTTGACGGCATGATGGTGTAGGCGCCGTATTCCGTTCCCTCATGAAAGCGCGATCCGGGCCACTCAATTTGGACCCAGAAAGAGGAGTGGTCGACATCGGTTTCATGCGCAGTAAATCCCTTGCCGCAAAGGAGTTGGAAACCTAAGGTGGATATCCCTAGTTTGGGCATCGCGCTTCGAGGCGACCAACATTGGTCGGTCTTGGTCGATCATACTACCGTGTAGGTGGTAGGTTGGTGTTCACACCTATACCCGATTATCCCATGAAAACGTGATCTAAGCCACTCAAATCATCCGGTGAAGTTGAGCGGTCGAGATCGATTTAGGATTTGGGAGATGTAATCACGCAGGTTCGGGAGCGGGCGTTTTGGATTGGCCGTGCGTGATATGCCTTGGCCGACCGCAAGAGGAGGTAGATGGGCCCACGGTGGTCATGCTTTGTATAACCGACCTGTTTAATCTAATCAGTGACCCTCCATTCGTGCTTTGAGAAGATGGACGCGCGTGATGGCTTGAACCCTAATTTTGGCTTTCAAAGCCGCGCGACCATGCTCTTTTTTTTTGGCTAAGGTTTTGTTGTAACCAACCACGGTTGGCTTTGACCGATTGGTCAAGCGTGTAGGCGGTCACATGGTGATTGTGTCGACATGCTCCGGCCCTTTGAGTCTACATCTACACCCTCCATCTATGCTCGCGAAGACGGACGGTTGAGACCGTTTTGCGATACATGTAATATGCCGCAAACCCTAATTTAGGTTTTCCGTCCATAATGCTTGGTATGGACGGTTTCTTGCAAGCGAAGGCCAATGGTCGACCATGCGGGGTCGGCCGTATTCCATACCGCTTGGGGGTGATGGAATTGATCCGTGGTCATCCAATCATGCTTGTGGAGTTGGATGACCGCGATCGATCATATCTGGCAAGCTAAGGCCGTGTGTATTCCATACCCGCTGGGGGGTGATGGAATTGATCCGTGGTCATCCAATCATGCTTGTGGAGTTGGATGATCGCGATCGTATCATATCCGGAGACCGATAGCACCAAGTCCGGATGCTCAATCCGCTAGTATAACACACCGAGAGGGGCTCAATCGGGCTAGTATAACACACCGAGAGGGCTCGGGCTAGTATAACACACCGAGAATCACTTGTACTAGTATTTCGTACATGGATTCATTATAGTGCTTGGAGGTTCGTGTTACTCGTAAGAGTAATACTCGGTCGTCATGCCACACCGATAATGGGTACAGAAATACAAGGCCGATATGAAATTCACAGAAGGGATTGTTGCTACATGCTCCAACCTCGAGGAATTTCATGTATTCACGAGAATGGGATTGTTGCTACATGCCCCATTCTTGGTGAATTAAGTGAGAGTATCCGTCACTTATAAATGGCTTTATCTTTTACAAGATGTCAGCGCATGATTTTTCTGGTTACTTACAAATTTAACCTTAAACGAAAATCCACCATCAACAGCCAAATATAGCGCCCTAGGCTTGCAAGACTTGCAACTAGGTCAACATGGCCGCACATGCCATTGGCACATGCCATTGGCACATGCCAATACGTGCCGCAAGCCATATTCCAAGTCGCTATGCCATTGGCACACGCTAAATATAGCGCCCTAGGCTTGCAAGACTTGCAACTACGCCAACATGGCCGCACATGCCATTGGCACATGCCAATACGTGCCGCAAGCCATATTCCAAGTCGCTATGCCATTGGCACACGCCAAATATAGCGCCCTAGGCTTGCAAGACTTGCAACTAGGTCAACATGGCCGCACATGCCATTGGCACATGCCAATACGTGCCGCAAGCCATATTCCAAGCCGCTAAGCCATTGGCACACGCCAAATATAGCGCCCTAGGCTTGCAAGACTTGCAACTAGGTCAACATGGCCGCACATGCCATTGGCACATGCCAATACGTGCCGCAAGCCATATTCCAAGTCGCTATGCCATTGGCACACGCCAAATATGGCGCCTAGGCTTGCAAGACTTGCAACCAGGTCAACATGGCCGCACATGCCATTGGCACATGCCAATACGTGCCGCAAGCCATATTCCAAGTCGCTATGCCATTGCACACGCCAAATATAGCGCCCTAGGCTTGCAAGACTTGCAACTAGGTCAACATGGCCGCACATGCCATTGAAAATGCCAATACGTGCCATAAGCCATATTCCAAGTCGCTATGCCATTGGCACACGCCAAATATAGCGCCCTAGGGTCGGGCAAGACTTGCAACTAGGTCAACATGGCCGCACATGCCATTGGCACATGCAAATACGTGCCGCAAGCCATATTCCAAGTCGCTATGCCATTGGCACACGCCAAATATAGCGCCCTAGGCTTGCAAAACTTGCAACGAGGGCCACCAAGGCATTCCGCACATGCCATTGGCACATGCCAAACACACACGCTGGGTAGCCTAACTTGCAAACCGTGCAACCTACCACCAAGGCATTCCGCACATGCCATTGGCACATGCCAAACACACACCGGGTAGCCTAACTTGGAAACCGTGCAACCTACCACCAAGGCATTCCGCACATGCCATTGGCACATGCCAAACACACACTTTGTAGCCTAACTTGCAAACCGTGCAACCTACCACCAAGGCATTCCGCACATGCCAGTGGCACATGCCAAACACACACGCTGGTAGCCTAACTTGCAAACCGTGCAACCTACCACCAAGGCATTCCGCACATGCCATTGGCACATGCCAAACACACACTCGGTAGCCTAACTTGCAAAACCATGCAACCTACCACCAAGGCATTCCGCACATGCCATTGGCACATGCCACACGCGCCATTAGCAAGCACCACTTGCACTCAAGGCGCAACCAACGAGATATCAACACAAAACTGGGGATGCTTCTTTAGGTTTTAGTTTGGCGGTCACAAAGATGCAGCGTACACTACGCTCACAATTAAGAAAGCGTGAATAGGAATAAAGCGGTCAAATAAAAGAGGAAATAATGGTGAAAAACGTTTTCACCCATTAAACCATGCGGTTACCACCTCCTCCCATTATTTCACCCTTTACTCTCTTCCTTCATGAGGCCGTGGTGTTTCAATCTCGACTTGTATAAATAGGTCTTACCTATTTCCACCCATAAACAAGTCTCGGTCCGGAGAAAATACTACACTCTCGTAAAAGGCAACTTTGCAAGCTCTCCAAAAAGCTTTCATCTCTTGCAAGCTTCCTAAGCTTTCACTTTCCGATACAAGTCGAGACACTACTCTCCCGGAACTATTCTCGTCTCAACACCTTTCTCTCGCTTCCCTCCCCAAATCAAACCTTCTCTCCACTTTGTGACCGAAGCAAGTCCGGAACGGCCATTTCTTGGTTTAGGTAGGACTTGCAGAGATTGATCTCTCGAATCTATAAAGTGCTCACGTGCAAGACATTTGTTTAGGTTTTAAACCAGTTTTCTCACTCACCTATCGCATTTACCAAATCGCAGAAACGATTTTCACCCATAAACAATTGGCGACCACGTTGGGGGGATCGATCTATCGGCTACAATGTCGATCACATCTCGTTCTTCACCCGGATGTCAAGATGGTAGGGAAGCGACTCGATCCGAATCAATCTCGGACGATCTTGTTACCGGTTGTAAAACTACACCAAAACGGGGACTCGTTGAAGATGCTACCAGCGATTGGGGACTTGCGACCCCGTTCCTGACTCGGACAACCCGGTTATCATTGTTAAAACTACACCAGAAAACCGGGACTCACAAGAAGCTACCGGTAATTGGGGACTTGCTCAGGATGCTACCAAAGAAGCCACCAAAGAAAGAACCGCCTTTTACATGGAGAGGGGCGTGTTCGCAAAACCTATGAAGTGAGTAAATTGGGATGGGCAAGATATACAATCTATTTTTAGGTTTTTAGTAAAACCGTCATGCTACTGAGTCTTGTGCCTATTGCTAGCACACACTTTCATAAAAGCAATATTCTTTTCCCAAAACATAATCGAGTCATATTACCAAAATCATTCATCCTTAAATAATCCAATACCCTAAAAAGCTACCAAATTGCCTATCAAAGGTCAAGTTTTGAAACTGACATCCAATATGTCTTTCAAAAAAAAAAAAGAACCTAAATAAAAGTTTAACAAAAACGTTCAAGGAAAATCGTCCAACAAGTCCGCTTCTTCTTGGAAAAAGTCAACTTTGCGTCCTCAAGAGCCGCTCTCTTCATAGTCAACATCTTGGAAAGATTTTCGAGTTCCATCTCCTGTCGTGCAATCTCCTCGGCGGAAAGGCTTTCGATTGCTGCATCTTTCAACTTTTGGATCTCGGCAAGGCCTTCGACAAACCACGAAGTATCACTACAACAAACAGACGCATTTGTGACATTATGTTCTCAACAGCCAAAAAAGCGTCGTAAATGTTATAGATATGTGACGTTTTTTGTGTCAAAAAATTATAGTGTTAGCTAAATCCCGGAAGTGTCAGAATAGATATTTGCAACACCTATTTTTTTGTTATAAATATTTAATTTCGAAATTAATTAAATTAAAAAATAAATTAACTTTCCGCAACACTTTTATACCGTGAATAATATAATTTTCAGAAATTATTAATCTTAAAAATAAATTATTTCTTATAGTTGACGCTTCTCAAATGTTGTGACTAATCGTGTGCATTATCAACACTCAAATCTGTCACAAACTTTCATTTATCAGTGACGCGATTTAGTTGTTGCACATAATACATTTTAACCACGATTTCATTTGTTGCAAATAAGTTTACGTATTTCCAACCCCTGATATGTCGTTAAAATCATTTTATAATCACGCGAAAATAGTGTTGCAATAATAACCTTTTTTTGACAATGTATTAATCTGTCGCAAATAACTTATTATATTATTAACAATTCAAAATGTTGCAAGTATACTGTTTATTCCGACGCATATAAAAAAAATGATTTTATTTTCCAAACTCTCATTCGTTGTTACAAAAAATACTATCATTTAACGTGTTAAAAATACGAATATTATTGGTGTCAAAACTCACAACTGATTCGAATATTTTCAAAGTTAGAAAGAATCACTACAAAAAACAAAAAAAAAAGTTTGGTGTCATATCTGCATCATCTAAGGGTGTGATGCTTTGAATTCCTGCTTGGTGTTATATTTGTATCATCTAACGGCTGTGATGTCGCGAATTCCTTTTTGAACTCGCATCATGGTTCAATTTTTTTCCGGTATTAGTAGCTATCACATCAAGTTATTATCGTCCAAGAGTTAATAGCAAGGCTCAATGCAGAAAACATCCTTTTTACAACTGTTGTTTCGAACAACATCATAAACTAAGATGATAACAAGATAGTCACGGTCCATTTGATTTTGACTTTTTCCTTTTCCTATCCCCATTTTTCCTATTTCCAATCCCCATAATTCCTATCCCCAATTATCCTAAGTACCACCTGTTCAAAATTTTAGATTTCCTAAATATCATCTCTTGACTTTTTATTTGCACCCAACAATAAAACCACCCTATAAAAAAAACAAAACAAAAATAACCTAGAAAGTACGTTTCAATATTCACCTCCACCACCGACTGCTACCTCTTTTACTTTATATCCATAATTCATCTCCACCTTCACAAGGAGAAAGTTTGGTGTGCGATAAAGGCTAGATGTTAAAAATGGTGGACGAAGGGGCTAGACCATCGTATTAATTAAAATTAGTTGAGGCATATATTGATGATTACGCTGTACTAGTTGGATCGTACACTAATTTGACAACTTAATTGCACGGCTATGAGTGTATCAATAAAAGAAAAATCTAAAAATCAGCAGCGTAATAATACATGGTTCAACAAGAGTTTACAGTCATATTCTATAATAAAAATTAATAAAAATCTATGCATCGATCAGCCATATCCCACTCCTATAACTTCAAATATAAATCACTCCAAGGCCCATTAATATTTGATCCTCCTCCACTATGATTTGATTGATTATCTTCTTATGGTTGTCACTTGTCAGCACCCTATCATAGTGAGGGCTCAAGCTAGATTGGAAGGTGACGGTTTCCTGAATATTAAAATCATGTTCGTCGGAATTCATCAAGTAAAACCTACTGTATGTGCTAGTGCTACCGGTTGGGGTTCCATAACAATGGTTTACTGACTAATCGCCCACTTAATTTATCTATGTCTCGATAAATTAGATGACAAAAGATTAAAAAAATGTATTATAATAGAATCATATATGGAACTTGGGGTTAATAACTTGATAGGTTTTGGTTTTGTTTAATAAAGAGCGAATAATGAAGAAGAAGAATAAAAATGGTAACAGTGATTTTTATAAGTGGTACTTAGGAAAATCAGAATTATAAAGTGAATTGATTTTAAAATTGCGAAGGAGATGGAAATAGGAAAAATGGGGATGAGATATTGGGAAAACCTTTGCTAAATACACTACCAACAAGCAGAATGCTAGTTGCAATGAATCCATCCCGCTCCAACTACGCTTCCAAATGCGTTAGCTCTAGCTCCAATCCCATTCCTGACAAAACCAGCTCGTGTTCCGATTCCACTACTTACCATCCCATCTCTCCACGTCTCACTATTTCGATTCCTTATCCAGACAATGAAGATGCATCTAGACAACAGTGATGAATTGAGAAATGTTAAGGTTCCTTCTACACTCTATCAGATCTACAAAGATAACACTGTCATATGGCAATTCAACAGGTCTACTTGGTACTAATTATGTTCACCCTCAGTCAAAATCGTCTCTTATGCGGTGGAATAACAAAAAGTCTCAGAGTACGTCTATAGAATATGTGCAACAAAGCTGACTTGAAAAAAAGTTTTCTGAATTGTTTGGAACTCATTTTCTCTCGAAGATAAGTTCACCATTTGCTAGTTATTGCCATTTCCCTCACCACCACCACTAGAAATAAACAACCCATGCAAAGTGAAGATTAAACAAAAAATATATTATCATAACATACGGAGGATTAGGAAAACTTGGAAATTTAAACTCCAACACAATAGATTTGATCAATCTTGAAGTCCTCTGCAGCACCATCTTTGCCCTAAAACAGATAAGAAACAAATAAAATAGAAGTAAGTTTGTGAATCATAAGCAGGAAAGAAAATTATCAAGAGAAGTATGGGCTCACCATGTCATAGACATGCAAGTTCCGATCGGCGTGAGCAACAAAAAAGGTTCCATCAAGTTCACGTACACATGCCATATTAGTGCATCGACTGCCGAAACATAGTACAAATGGTCAGTTCAGGCTAAAAGCTATCTTAGAAGTACTGTACTCAAGGAGAGGGAGATACACGCATTTACACCTGCTTAAAAAATAAAATAATATGTTACTAGTTTCTGGCATATGTCGATGGTTTAAGAAACTGAATGTTCTAGTTTAGGTGAACCAAGATAATATAATAGGAAAATAGTCGTCAGATCAAGCACTTACACAATCCTAAACACTTCGTCCAGCACTCTTAAAAGTGAGTTGACGGTATATTCCTACAGATAAGGCTGAAAGCATCTTACTACAATAAATACTAACTCTTAGAGAGCTAATTGATGATCTTAAGAGTTTAATATAGCATGAATTGCAAACTTGTTACTTGAGAAATTATGTAAGAAGACGCATTGCTCTACAATAAAGCTAGATGCGAGTCATAAGTGCCACCAGCATTGGGTGAAATGATAAGCTAAGTAAACTAAAATTTTGATCTGATATGTGCTTGATCACAGCAAAACAAAACAAAATCTAGCACTCTTGCACTGGTTCAGAAATAGCCTAAGCTGACATACCTATCATACAAAAAAATGCTCATACTGAAGGGATAATTTCATGGTTGAGAAAGTAGCAATCACATACACACAGCCAGATATGACAAGAAAAGATAGCAGCTGCACAGTGCGAGTTCCTACCAACTAGGAAGTAGAGAGTTCATATATGAAACTTTACAATCAATTCAATATACTTTGATGACACTAGCAAGGACTATTAAAGGAATACTAACTTCTGCTTATGTGCTCTGGCAAATCAGAACCTTAAAGTGATCATAATGGAAACCGAGGAACTTAAATTGCTCTCCATTCTGTACCCTCTGTCCTCTACCTTAAATTGCTCTCCATTCTCCATTCATAACTTCTGCTTATGTTCTTTAGTCCCTTCCATAAACATGAGTTTATAGCATATTGGCTAATGTCTAAATCGTGGCACAGGGTGAGGGATTCAAGGTAATAATAACACAAACCAGATTATAGAGGGAGTTGAACTGAACAAGATTTTTATTAGGGAGGGGTTAAACATGTTGTAATGGTTTTACTTTAAAAAAAAAAAACTATTGCCTACTGTGGTCATAAATAAACTAGAATCCACGAGCTCAATACCCAAATAGCAGTCCACTTTAAAACAACCACGCCAATGACGCTCATATATAAGCAAGAAGTCAAGGTGGCATGCTGGAATACATGAAAAAATTAAAAATGTTATCAATGCGAAATTATGAAATTGGCAGAATGCTTCGGTTACCTGGTCACAACAGATACACCCAACACCAATTCGGAAACTCAGGTTGTAAAAGCGGGTTTTTGCACAACAGTAGCTTAGAAATTAGGCATGTCGAAGGTCTTTGTATCTCCAAGTAAAACTGTTTGCTTATGCTATTGTTCACCAGATATAACCACTCCCACTTTTCAAGTGCTTCATTCTTAGAGTACCTAATATAGGTGCACCATTATCTGCATCTGAGGGATCTCTCAGAATCTTTGCAACACGCGTCTTAGAAAACTTGAACTAGCATCATGCCAGATCTTTGTATATGCTGTAAATATAATACATAAACATCAACACTGACAACAAGGTCCGCACTTAGACTTCTCCCTGATATCATTTATTCACACAACAGCAGGAAAATAAACCATTGACTCAAACAGAAAATAGTAATCTGGGTGAGCCATTTTATCAAACACACAAACATCAGAGATTGTTGTACAAACCCCTGAAATCAATAACTTTAAATTTCATCAAAATTAACTGGATCTACTAATAAAAACTCATAGATACGAAACAAACTATCAAACCGTTAAATCAATTATTGCTAACAGACTTGCAAACAAGCCATCAGAATTAACTGGATCTACTAAAAGATACTCATAGTAATGAAGAAATAACTAACAAACCTCCAATGAATCAATATAACGGGACGAATACAAAAGATTGGTTGAGTTCGGTAAAATCTTCTAACACTTTCTCCTCATAATCTGCAATTATTCGGCTTAAAAGTCAATATGCCAAACAGTTCATAATCGACTAATCAAAACAGAAATTCAGATTGTTCTTTGTATATTAACCTTTGTTTTTCTCTGGATACATTTCGACTTGCACTACAAGCTCATGATCTGATATGTAAAATGACAAAGGAAATCATCTCCTCCTGAAAAATTAAAACAAACACTTGGGTAATTAAACATTCAGACAACTCGATCAACAAACAAAAAAAATTCCTAAATTATTTAGAAGTTTACAGACGAGTTTTACCTCTATTTAGAATAGATACCCCACTTTAAAATCTCTTATTTCTCTACCACACCTGCACTCAATTCGAAATTGGCAACCTCTATTAACAAATTGAAATCAAATTTTGTTCCTTAATTCAATAGAAGTCACAGAATCAAAGAAAGAGGTAAGGAAGATAAATTTTTCAGACGAATTGAGCCAGAGAGGGTGAGGGAGATTCAACATAAGTTTGTACGAGGATTGTGGGAATTAGGTTTTTGTTTTCTGCAGAGACTTAATAGATTTCCCGAGAGTTTGAGGGTTTACTTTAGAGTTTCAATTTTAAAGTTTCCATCAAACAGAAACTTTGGATTTCAACGAAAGAAAACGGAAAATTTGCGCGGCAGTTCTACACTTGGGCGCCAACATTCCCGCGAATATGCAACTGCCCCACAATATTTTCGCGGCAATTTCCCACCGTTGGATAAGGCACTTATCCGCGTGTTTTGTTGTGATTGCGTGTGTTTCGGTCTGATTAAAGACTCTTGGTCTAGCAATGGGCAATTCAATCTGTACAATAAATTATGGGAGTTTTATTTTATTTTATTTTATTTTTATTTTCTTTTGAAATTTCAGGTCAAAATGAATATTATGGTGTAGATGGTGAAATTTGGATAAGGGTAAAAGTATCATTTTGAAACCATAGACAAAACTCAACTCTCACGGGAGAGATTAAGCCCTTGGTCCTCAAGGCACCAATAGCCACGATTTCTAGTACACGTCCCTCGCGAGACACCGTCAGTTGTGGTACCGTGACTCCTAGCGCACATCCTCGACGAGATACCGCCGTCACGTAGGTTCAGAGAGCGTAAATGTAGACTTATGAACCAAAACAAACATAATTCCAAAGATGTCTTTGCGAGACGCAATTGGATTGTGATACCATGATTCATAATATACATCCCCGCGAGATACCGCCGTCATGTAGGCTCAGATGCGTAAAACGTCCCCTTGGGACTTATGACCCGTGATTAGAGACATACATATCTCATGTAAGCACGACTCACCCTATTTGAGATCAAGGACCGATTCCCGGTACATCATCACGAGATACACCTGGCCATGTCTACTCTAGGTTCTAACTCGACTTACCGAGGTTTCGGAATAATTCCTAGGACATCTCGCGGATACGCTGGTTATTCTCGCTCTGGGGCCCTTTCGATTGCACTCCTGTGAACATCCTTCCGAGATACACCTGGCCATGTCGACACCATAAATACGGACACAATTGATTCCTAGCACATCTCTCGCAAGATACGTTGTCAAAGTAAAGTGAGCCAAAGTCTCGCAAAGACATTAATCGGGGCGACAAAGCCCTTTCTCTCTCTTCATGAGGAGTCACAAATGACAATAGAGAGATTTTGATCCGTCTCAGAAAAATCTCTGAGAGATTCAAATCTCTCTCCGCAAAATCTCTGAGAGATTCAAATCTCTTCGCAAAATCTCTGGATAGATTCAAATCCCTCCGCAAAATCTGGAGAGATTCCAATCTCTTCGCAAAATCTTGGAGAGATTCAAATCTCTTTGTAAAATCTCGGAGAAATTCAAATCTCTCGCAAAATCTCTTCGCAAAATCTCGTAGAGATTCAAATCTCTAAAAATCTCGAGAGATTCAAATCCCTCCTCAAAATCCCAAAGAGATTCACATGATAGGCACACGCCTTACCTAAGGCTCAAGCCTATTTCTCACCTCTCAAACACACTCACGGCTAGTAAATTGAGCCTGAACTATACATGTCTATCCAAAAACGTGGATAAGGTCTCTTGAGCTTCGCATGCTCAACAAAGGGACCCACAAACAATAATACGGCCTCCACATGACATATGTGACCTAAGAATGGAGAGAAGGAGATTATCCTTAGACCAAAACCTACATCCCCATGGATCAAGTACCTTTGAACAACCACTGTACGTGGTTTAGGCAGAGACTGTTCGTGCTGAACCTCCTGAAACTTGCGTTTTTCAAGTGCTAGGTCGCGCGATAATATATTCTCATACTAGATCTTCACAATCTAAACTAACGGAAATCCTGAAATACATTGAGGGAAGAAAATATTCTAAAGCATATTAAGAGGACAAACAACTTTTTTATTTTTGAGTCTGGGCATAAATTTTTAGAGGACATGAAAGAATCACACAAAGCCAAGGACCTTGTTTATGTATCTTTTTATGGACTAACTTGGTGAAGTGACCATAGATAGAGTAGGTTTCCTAAATTGGTCATGTGGGTTGAACAATAGCATACTCATAGGGCGAGGAACTTTGCTAACCAATTTCAAACCATTTGTTTTTCCGCTCGATCCGACTAGTAACTTTGAAGCCTAATATTTGATAATAAAAATGTATTGTGGACTAGGAGAGTTATCTAGACTAAATCCCAAGTTGTACTTCTCATAGGTCCGGACCTGCTCTTAGGTTCAATCATCTTGTAGAAAATGCAATTCAGCTTCAATCATGTGAACAATACTTTTCTATTAAACTGATATGAAAGTAACTCGATAGTTAAGAAGATCGAGAAGTTCTAATATGCGGGATTTCAATAAATTCTTTAACATATTTCGTGTTGTGCCCAGTGTAAACATTTTAAAAAGAATCAAACTACGAATATTCATTCGCGTGAGTTTGTATGCTTCATGTTATTGTTCTATATATCGAGTGACCGCTTTTACTATAATTTGATACTTTGAATGATTGTAATCAAAATTGATACTTCAATAGTAATAAATTAAAAGTAATATATATAGCAATTTAAAAATAAATCGATCAGATTTAATGAAATAGAAAACAAAATTGATTTGAAGGCGCTGGTCATGGATTACTTTTTAGTCACTATATAAGATGACCATTGTCATAATGTGGGGCAGAGACGAAGAACCCGTGATTGGACAAACAATGTAGTTATGTGGTGAGATCGGATGAATTTACTTGAAATTGTAAGATTAAAAAGAAAATGAAATCAAACTTGAACAAAAACCAATACGAAAAATCAAGAGGTTCAGTAAAATTGAAGAAATTGAAATCCAAACCTTTTAAGTTGTTGCGATTACTTCAAAATTAGTGATATTAAGCAAAACTTGATAATTCAACAGGAATAAATTGGAAATCGTTTAGAAAGTTTCAAAGAAAATCGAGCAATCATGATGAAATAGAGAAACAAGATTGATTTCGAGATGTTAGTACATAAAATGAATTTTAGTCACCATACTAGATTACCGCTCTCAAGGTTGGGGACAAAACGAAGAACCTATATTGACAAATCAATGTAGTTACGTCTCGGTAATCAAAATTTGATACTCGCAACTGTAATAAATTGAAAGCAATTTGTAATTTTTTGATGAAAATTTGGTAAAACTTTAATAATCTCGTAAGATTCAAGAAATTATAATTTCAAAATTCAAGCGGGCATTCCGATGCTCACAAACAATTTGTCTAGTACATTGCCTTCACTACACAATGATTTAGAACATTTCAAAGGAGAGATCTGTATGATTTCAGCTCTTATCTTAAAAGTGTACCGAAAATTATTTTCTTGATTAATTACATTGATAATTTGGTGTTGTAATCATAATATTGTTAATTTAGAGATTCTTTTCTATGAAGAATTTGGTGTTTTTACGAGTTTCGAAGTTCAAAATCACTGTAGTATCACCGATAATAACTTTACCATTATATTACAATAGCATCGGGTAATTTTTACCAATTTTACTTGGTCTTTTTTTTAAAGAACACGAATTGGGGGATAAAAAGACTAATTGGGGGATAGAGGAAAAAGACAAAAACTGGATTTAAATATAAAATCAGGTCACCTTATCTAAGCATTTTATCGAATTCCTAATCTACCCCTTACTAATCATGTTTAGTGGTTAAATATAAATAGTTAAGTTAATGGATTAGTTTGATAATCATTAGAATGAATCATTATCATTGAATTTTTGATGCAACAACATCAAATCAAGATATTTATGATCATGAAGGTTTACGTGAAGAACCAACCCAGAAAGTAAGCTGATGAACATATAAGTGCTCCAATTACTCATATAGGTATTAATGTATTGAAATTTGATTTTTTTTTCATTGAATTCGCCATTGTTATACTGAAAAACTAAATTAAACATGGTAAAAGTATGAATACCATGCCGGCAATGACCAAACCTAAGCATGGTATTCATACTTTCACCATACCTAAGACACAATATCCCCAATTTTGAAAATTGAAGTACACTACCCGCATAGAAAGTTCATTATCGAAAGCATGCCGTAGTAGTGCCGCATGGTTGATTCCCAAATGTACCGTACGGTTTGAGGACATAAACATACGAAAACTTGTCCGAATTAGCAAGTACCCCGGCATGTCTTAAAAAAATGTGCCGGAACTAGTACCGGCGGTATTCATCATAAAAAACCATGTCGGAACAAAAAAATAGTACGGTAATCATCATAAACACAAGCCGGGAGTGGATTGAAAGTTTATGATTCTAACCCAAACGAAGTATTAAAACAACAACAACACCTTAAATATGATTAGGTATCATGTACCTTCTCAATAAATCCATTTCTTCATCTTCTTCCTCTTTCTTCTTTTCTCAAGAAAATTCAATTTAACCTATCTTTAAGAACTTGTTAGGGTTTGATTTTGATTTTGATTTTTAGTTTTAAATTTTAATTTAGATGGAAGGGTATTTTAGTATTTCCGCCCTCAAAAACACCCCTTTAATATTATTGGATGGGGTTAGTAATTCATCCCCCAATTAGTTTTTTTATCCCCAATTGCGCTCTTTTTAAACTAGATTTGCCTCTCTTTTTTCTTAATATAATATATAATATTGTTTTCTTGAAAAAGAAAACACAAGTCGACCCATCTCATTGTTCAGTCTTTTTCAATTTGACATGGATGTTTATATGTGTGAGACCCTTTTGCTATGGTTATACGGGGTTAAAACGTGTGTTGCCTTCCATTTACTGAAGAAAATTGATCAAAATTTCGTCCAATATTTCCAAATTGCTTTTAACTTGCACAAAATTGGTCAAAAAGGTCAAAATCAACAATTCATGGGTGAAAAAGACACTAAGGTTTTGATACTGTTTAAATAGCCAAAAATTAAAAAGATATTTTTAAATGGACAAAATTTAAAAATAGCGTGATGTAACCAGTTTCATCCCGTCCATTTTCAAATATTTTTTTCTTATTTTTATTTTACACAGATGCATCCAGCTTTCATGCTTGCTATTTTTTAAGTATAAGCCAGGATGAATCCAGTTTCATCCTTGCTATATTTTTTATGGCTATTTCACCCGTACTTTTTTTTACTCGTCCATTTGAACCGTGTTTTAAATTTTTTTGGACAAATGACCCATTTTCTCTTTAACTTGTTACAAATGAAGTATCCGAGATTGATTAAAATAAAATCACTAAACTTGATGCAATCACCTCAATTCATTGCATCTGCACTTTCCTCTCGTATTTAAACAAGGTCGTTCCTTTATATACCCCGAAAAATACTAATGGTAACAAAGACATTGGAGCAGGTCCCTTCCATATGATCTTACCATCGAGTGTGTTTTTTCCGGACAATAACAAAGACATAGAGTAATTGAATAAAAATAAAATAAAAATAAAACTGAGACATAAGGAAAACACAAAAAAGGACAGAGACATAATTGTTACGTGTACGCCAGTGGATGCACCACGTCTTAGACTTACATTGTTTATAACGGCACCTCTGTCCCAACCAGTTTACGGGTGTAACGTGTCGGCTTCACCACTCTCATGTACTCGTGTTATGTGTCTCCTAACAAGTACAGATAAGTCTAAAACATAATCAATCAGCTACAAAGAACAAGTGGGGAAAAAAAAAACAGGAAGTCTGAGAGAGATGAAAACATTTAGCTACATCACCAAAGAATAATGAATCACAAGCCATGGAAGCTCAAAATATTCATCAGCTACATCACCAATAAAATCAATTAGCAAGAGTTCTTTCTGCTGCTCTGGCCAAAGATGTTTCATCATCGACAACAATGCCCTAATAAAATTACCAACGCAACCACAGTTCCTGAAGAAGACGATTTAGCTCGTCTTGCTGCCATTAACTGACTTCATCGATCCATTCTTTACCCCCCAACTCCTTTACTTATTTCTCACTTTTCTAATTTCCTTTTTCAAGCGGTTTCTCTTAAAAGTTCCCTTCGACAAGTAAGTGCTACACGATTTTCTGTTAATTTTTTTTTTTTTTTTTTTTTTTTTTTTGTGATTCAATTGAAGCTGTTTCGTACTTGTATTTTGCTTTATTTGTGTCTGTATTGATTGAATTTTGATACTTGGCATTATTATAGGCGCCTTACTATATGTCGTAATGATTTGAGTTTTAGATCATATTGAGTCAGGGTACTGCAATTGGGGATTATGTGAAACGTAATGTTCAAACCCTTTAAGAAGTAATGGAAGACAAAATCAATTTGGTGGGATTAGTTGATTGGTTTATAAGTAGGCATTTCCATTGCTTATAGAGATGTTGTTGTTGGAGATGGCCGGGTTTCGAATTGCATCATGGTGGTTCTGGAAATTCTGATTATTATCTCTTTTCATATATGGAATTAATCTTCTGGAAAACCTTTGTTTAAACAGTTGAAATAATTGCTAGAGATATATGGAATTTTGATGCTTTATCTGCAAAAACAGGTAATGGCACTGATTCCAAGGCCCAAGATGTCTAAAAGGTCAGGTACGTGTTTTCAAATTCTGAAAATTATTATGATGATTTGTTTCGCCGAAAGGTGCTAATTAGTAAAGATGAGATGAATTTTTTTAAATCAAAGAGGTGCCCTCCTACTGCACTTTGTTAGATGTGCACTTAATATTTAGATTGTATATACCGAGAATTTAGCTATACTATATTTAGATTGTATATATCGGGAATATATTCGAAATATATATAGATTGTCGTTAATGATTTTATTTTTACTTAAATATTGGGCATAAATCTTTTTAATCGTGGAATCTTTTTCAATGTGGAAAAAGTCTTTTACTAGTCCGCCAAAAGAAATAAAGACTTTCCGCCAAAATTTTCATGATATTCAAAAAATCCGCCAAAATTTTCATTTGTTCTAGATTGTGGCCATAATCTTCGGATAACTGATCACGTTTCTCTTCTATTCTGAAAAAAACCTCTTTTTCTTTACAACAAAAAAAAACTGAAGTACAAAACCCTAAATCTGAACTTGAAAGAGGTAACTGTATTAACCTTTGATTTTGATCTTCAATTATTTCTCTTCATCTTAATTGTTATAAGTACAAATCCGTACCCTAATCTCTCATCCTAACTATCAGTATCCCTAACCTCTCGTACTAAAACAGACATCTGTTTTGGGTTTGTGATCAGTGACTCAGAACTGGTATTTGGGAGAGATTATTGATTATTATCTTTTTGTGCTGAAAACTTGAGACATCTTGTGGTGATTTATCAAAGTTTCTCTTTAAACTTATTTCTTCAGTTTTTGATTTTTAGTCTCTGGTTTTCTTTTTTGTTATTTTTTGTTCTTTTATTAATTTGGTTTTTGAGTGTCTACAGTTCTTTCTTGTTAACCTTGATGCTTTTGGTCTATTTTCCTTTCAGTTTGTTGATCATCTACTTTTGTGTTCCATTATCAGGGGTTTAATCAAGGGATAATGGCACCAGGTGGAGTTAGACCCCCTCACATATCACACGCAGCCTCTCAGTTACGGTCACGCACTGGTAATTGAGTTAATCACATACCTACAAAAATTTTGTTTGGAATTATTATGTTCATTATTGGCAAACCCAGTATCATCTTTTTTTATTTTAACTCTCATATCTCTTGAAAATGGATCTGCCAAAGATTCATAAAGAAGGAAGAGGAGATGCTCTCAATGCAAAGCTTGATAAATATCACATAAGGAAAACCAAAGAAAAGCCTACAATAATGATCATGCCAGGTCAAAAGATTCCAACTGGGGTTTGGGTCAATGAGTTCCGAACTGAAATAGGGATCATTGTCAGAAAGTTGGCACCATGGTCGACTTGCTCCAAATGGAAGTCAATTGAAAAATCAGATCTCAGGAAATTTTATGATCTCATATTGGTAATCATATAGTTTTGTTGAATCATAGGAACTTGAAGCAGAGAAGAAAAATAAGGAACTTGAAGAAAGAGTTGATGAACAAAATCGCACAATACAGGGGCTGGTAAATGACACGATGGATATAAGAAAGAATGTTGCTTGAAATGCATGGAAATCGTAAAGGTGCTTCTTGAGACTATTGTTAAGGGACCACCAGTTGAGATGTGAATCTCCGTTTCTTTTCTTTAGCTTTATTTATGTTTCTCTTTGAGAACTTGTGGGATCATTTTTTTTTTTGTTGCTTTCAGTTGTTTAGAATTTTAAGTTTCTTAATTAGTAATTTGCTTCTTTTTAAAAATTTAATGCTCGACATTAATGAATTACAATTATTGATCAAAATATGAAACGACTGATATAAATTTGTAATATGTCATGGATAATTCTTCTTCCTTCGAACAACACTAGCAAATGTGTTGTAAAAGAGACCCTTACATGACAGAAGAATTTGTTGCTTAACAGTAGCAATCGTGACCTTTGTGAGCGTTGCAAATGAGTATATATGCCGCGATTATAAACGCCGCAATACTATGATTGTATCTACAAAATTACGTGTTGCAAATATAATTCTTTATGACGTAGTAATGCGTAGCAAATAGTCATCATTCATGATATTAATATGTATTGAAAATAACATATATCCACGACAGGTTTACCTGTTGCGTATGCACCAATTTTATCACGCAGCAATATGTTGAAAATAAGGGTTGTTTGTGACATGCTCAACCGTTATAAATAACATATATTAACCACAAGTTTATCTGTTGCGTATGCATAAATTTTTTAACGCACTAATATGTTGAAAATAAGGACTACTTGTGACATCTTAAATCGTTAAAAATAAAAGCTTTTTGTTACATAAACAAGCGTCACATAAAGGGTTTTTCGGTATAATTGAAAAAACAAGATTTGTGACGACAAGCTATTTGTGACGCAGAAAACATATTTGTGATACAAAAAAATGAAGAAAAAACCCACAGCATAAGTGACGCTTTTAGCGTCGGTCGGAGTATTTGCAACACCTCTTTTTATAACGCATTGACCGACAACAAAAAGACGTCACAAAAATATATTTGTGACATAAAATCAAATATTTGTGACGATATTTTTCATTGAAAAAACCATGTTTTGTTGTAGTGTATTAAACTCCTTTTCTACGCACACGTCGCGATGGTGCTCCCAGTCGGCAATAATGTCTTCAGAAACGGTGTGACCAATTACCTCACGCATATCCTCATTGGAAGATAAAGCCTCTTCCACACGCTTAACCAAATGAAATCGACTAGTAACTTTCTTGTTTGTAGCCATATGTCCGTGCTTCTCCCGTGATTCTCGTGTACAACGCCTCATGCTTAGCCGACGCCGAATCCGCCTAACCAAAGACATGACCCGGATAAGGAACCAAGTACGGGGATCAAAAATGGCGCCGCAAGTGGCCTCCACGACTCAAAGGGTCTTCTTCCATGTCTACGGCAACAACCATCGAGAATCATCCACCTTTGAACCACATCCTGCTCCCTAAGAATTGGCTAACTCCCATCTCCAAGTCACCCAGCAGTGGTCACCAAAGGCAAATTTCGTGTGACTCCACCCCGAATCATCCTCCGAACCGAATTCCTCCTGCAAACTTGAGTTAGACATTTTTCAAAAGAAGAAACAGAAGAAGAAGAAAGAAAAAAAGCGCGAAACTCACCGAACCACTTCCCGAAGAAGAACCAGTGCTGCCAGAGGAATCACTCTCACTTGTCGAACCCTCTTCTCTCTCTGACTCATCATCGCTACGATAAGGCTCAATGTCACTTTGGAGTTCTTTGAAGAAATTGACGCCTCCGCAACGTGCAAGAACAAGAAAAGCATTAACACTACCGAAGCCCTCGAAGGAAACAAGACACATATTCTCGGCCAAATTCGCGTGTTTTGAGACAAACCAAAAAGGAGGCGACACATACCCGGTTATTGGAAGAACTGAAAGACACAAGAGCCGGGGAGGATCTTGTGAAACTGTTCGAACCCGCCAAAGACGATTTTTCGTTCTCCGTTCCTTGGCTTCGGGAACTTTCCGAATGCTAGGCGACTTTAAGCTTGGGATCTCTCAACATTGGATACTCCTTCGGAATCTGGCTGGGAAGGTTTGCAACGAACATTTTCTACTGCGTTATTTACAAAAGCTTGGATCATCGTAAACTCGCCGCACTTAACTCATTATAGCCAAAGGTCGTCGGGTTACTCTTCCCATTTGTAAGAAGGGAAGACGGATGCCCGGCTCGAGGGCACCGGGCATTGAGGGCGGACACGCAACGATCCTTGAAGCACTCTACCGGGTAAGCAAGAGGTACCTTGATCGAAACCCATGTGACGAGCAGCACGGCCAATATTGTGCGCCTATCCGGAAAGACCCCACGAAGAAAGACTGGATATAACCGGCAAGGCTTTGAATAAACAAGCTCACCAACGCTCAAATCGCCATCAAGACAAAGACATGAGCGGAGGCGGGTAAGCAAAAGTGTCAATTTGAGCCACTTTGACTTATGGGCCAGAAGCTCCCATGGATGAAATTGATTTCGTGCAACTTTTCAAGAAAACTAACCAAGCTCACGCCAACTCTTGGATTGTTCACCCATCGAAGAATTTGGGAGCCACCCCAACTCACGGAAGCGAAGGCAACGGTTTTTGAGCATACTTCTCAAAGTGCTCCCATAGCCGACTTGCAGAAAGCAACGTGCACATATGAATCCACTTTCATGAAACCATTCAAACTCGCATGTTCGCAACTAGGTGATCCAGATGCACATACAGGAACCAAGGAACAATTTTTAAGCAACGGGAAGAACTTCACCCTTTGCCAACTTCACAACAATCGCTAACAACTCTGGTCTTATTCCTTTCTTGCCGAGAGTCATCATCAAAATGTCTCTAGACAAACTGGAGAGAGCCAAAAACGCCGCGACATGAAGATCAATGCTTTTTGTTTAGGCTCCAACTCGTCCTAAACCATTGAGATATCCACCAAACTGTAAGGGCACCTCTCATCCTCTTTCCGGCAGAGTCCTTCGACTTCGCAATGGAGTCTCTCCGAGCGAAATTCCCCAACTTAGCGGCAAAGATCATCCCGCATCTTCACCTCACTTTCGTATAATTGGATTCTAAGGTTCCTGATTCTGGAAGATTCGGCAAGAAAAGAGCCACACTTCCAAGGAGAAAGTTATGTCACCCCATCTACATATGATTGTATGGGTGTCCGAACACCATCTCGGAGATGAAAGAAACCAAGCCTCGGGATGTCCTTCCTAATCTCGGGAGATTTCATCAAGTCTTGACAGGCATCAATGACTCTGCGCTCGAGTCAAGTTGGTATTTATACGCTCCGCTCACCATGAACTCAACCCGTACCACAAAGAATGCAATGGACTTTGACACATACTGAAGTCAATGTTGGAAGAGGAATATACCCCTTATGAAGACAAAGAATCGAATGGTGCTCTGCAGGCGGAACCAACGTGTCTCTCCTGTCATCCTCACCACCTAGAGTTAGCAAAATCGGGCACGAAACTCCAGGTGATTCTTCCGAGCAGGCGAGGGCTCTAGTGAAGAATTCATCATCTATGTTCGGCTTGGAATTAAAGCATCCTTCGACGAAGCGAAATTTGGTTCGGGTAACATCTTATCGAATTCCTTCATAACAATTTGGTAATAAGATGTCCGCACAAAACAAACGAAGAAAAGGCGAAGTTATCTCCCCCGACACATAATCGTACCAAAAAAAAAAAAAAAAAGAAAGGGGTAGGAGGACGTATTTTCTTGAGGTTCGAGACTACTATATACTCTGACATTTTATACGGTACAAGTGTGTCTCGATTATCTTTCTTCTGGTTCAAAAATATATATGGAGCATTTTTCTATTGGTTCGAAATCACAAGCGTGGTACTTCTCTCAAGAAGCAAAATCATATATACAATATTTCCTCGTGGTTTCAAGTCATATGAAGCATATACACCAAAGTATTCTTCTTCTGGATTCATACAGAGGGTTCTCTACGGGTTAAAATACACACGCAATATTTTCTTCGTGTTCAAATATTTCTTTAGAACCGAAAATTCATATATGCAATATTTCCCACGGGTTCAAACAATATATGCGTATTCCCTTGGTTTGCATACGTACAATATTTTCTACAAGAGGAACGCTAAGGAATCACATGCAAGGATTGTGGAAGCGCCTTACTCTTAAGGTTTATACCTATGTGGGAAAAAAAAAAAAAAAAAAAGAGAGAAGAGTACTCAAGTCATACCTGAAGTCAGTTTCTCTTTTCGCTTTAGTATGAAAAGAGAAAGAATAAAGCGCATGAGAGGGAAAAAGGGGCTTTATGTATATATATATACATATATAGGCGTGAAAGACTTTGGAAATAAGGAAGGATTCCCCTTTTCACCAAAATCACGCGTGTAAGAAATCTGCCCACAAAGGGTGCGACTTCCCAATGCCGCCCAAAGTCACGCCCCGCAAACACGGTTTCACTTTGTGCATAGGTCCCACCAAATAGCACACTCCGCTTCCCAATTCACGCCAACTTCCCAACGTCGCCCAAGCCGCACCTGGCCCACCAATTGCACCGACACCGCAAGCACACACGGCTTTTACACTTTGCGCCTGTCCCCACCCGCTAGCCAACCTGGGCTTCCCAAGTCACGCCAACTTCCCAACGTCGCCCCAAGTCTGCACTAGCCCCACCAATTGCACCGACCTGCAAGCACACACGGCTTCTACACTTCACGGCCCCACCCGCCCCAGCCAACCCGGTTCCCAACTCACGCCAACTTCCCAACGTCAGCTTGCCGCATCAAAGCCCACCAATTATGCCGGCCCTCCTGATTGTGCAAAACTACGAGGAGGCAAGGATTCCAATCCTATTTATAAAGGTCGATGCCTCTTTCAATTTTCTTTTACTAGCTTGTCATATTAGTTTGTCACCATCTTATGCTTACCTCGCAACAAATCCCCTGCTCCGAGATAAGCGAGGGACTTAATGTTGATGGTGGTTTTAGACAAGGGCAAAATCGTAAACCCCATGACCTATGTTACCCACAACACATTAACTAAGAGCATTTAACTCAAAATAATTAATGGGGTATTTTTTTCAAAATACCAGTTAGGGTTTTCAAATACGCGTAACCCTAATTCCAAAACTAAGCCGCACTTTGCGCATCATGGCAAAGAATGCCAAAACCAAGCCGCACTACGCGCCACCATGGCAAAGAATGCCAAACCAAGCCGCACTCTGCGCACCATGGCAAAGAATGCCAAACCAAGCCGCACTCAAGACCATGGCAACCATGCCAAACCAAGCCGCACTCTGCGTGCCATGGCAACCATGCCAAACCAATCCGCACTCTGCGCACCATGGCAACCATGCCAAACCAAGCCGCACTCGCGCATCATTGGCGCAATGCCAACCAAGCCGCATCACAAGACCATGGCAAGAATGCCAAACCAAGCCGCACTCTGCGCACCATGGCAACCATGCCAAACTAAGCCGCATCGCGCACCCATGGCAACCATGCCAAACCAAGCCGCATCTTGCACACCATGGCAACAATGCCAAATCTCAAGCCGCTATGCCATTGGCACACGCCAAATATATGCCCTAGGCTTGCAAGACTTGGGTAACTAGGGTCAACATGGCCGCACATGCCATCGGGCACATGCCAATACGTGCCGCATGCCGTATTCCAAGTCGCTTATGCCATTGGCACACGCCAAATATAGCCCTAGGCTTGCAAGACTTGCAACTAGGTCAACATGGCCGCACATGCCAATACGTGCCGCAAGCCATATTCCAAGTCGCTATGCCATTGGCAGACGCGCAAATATAGCGCCCAGGCTTGTAGACTTGCAATTAGGGACAACATGGCGCATGCCATTGGCACATGCCAATACGTGCCACAAGCCATATCTGCTTGGCTAAGCCATTGGCACACGCCAAATATAGTTTCTAGGCTTGCAAGACTTGCAACAAAGTCAACATGGCCGCACATGCCATCGGGCACATGCCAATACGTGCCGCAAAGCCATATTCCAAGTCGCTATGCCATTGGCACACGCCAAATATAGCGCCCTAGGCTTGCAAGACTTGCAACTAGGTCAACATGGCCGCACATGCCATTGGCACATGCCAATACGTGCCGCAAGCCATATTCCAAGTCGTATCCCATTGGCACACGCCAAATATAGCGCCTAGGCTTGCAAGACTTGCAACTAGGTCAACATGGCCGCACATGCCATTGGCACATGCCAATACGCCGCAAGCCATATTCCAGTCCGCCGTGCCATTGGCACACGCCAAATATAGCGCCCAGGCTTGCAAGACTTGCAACAGGGTCAACATGGCCGCACATGCCATTGGCACATGCCAATACGTGCCGCAAGCCATATTCCAAGTCGCTATGCCATTGGCACACGCCAAATATAGCGCCTAAAGGCTGCAAAACTTGCAACTAGGTCAACATGGCCGCACATGCCATTGGCACATGCCAAACACACACCTTTGGTAGCCTAACTTGCAAACCGTGCAACCTACCACCAAGGCATTCCGCACATGCCATTGGCACATGCCAAACACACACCCTGGGAGCCTAACTTGCAAAACCTGCAACCTACCACCAAGGCATTCCGCACAAGCCAGTGGCACATGCCAAACACACACGCCGGTAGCCTAACTTGCAAACCGCGGCAACCTACCACCACAGGCATTCGGACATGCCATTGGCACATGCCAAACACACACCGAAGCCTAACTTGCAAAACCATGCAACCTACCACCAAGGCATTCCGCACATGCCATTGGCACATGCCACACGCTCCATTAGCAAAGACCACTTACACTCAAGGCGCAACCAACGAGATATCAACACAAAATCGGGATGCTTCTTAGGGTTTTGGTTTTGGCGGTCACAAGATGCGCCGCATCACTACGCTCACAATTAAGAAAGCGTGAATAGGAATAAAGCGGTCAAATAAAAGAAGAAATAATGGTGAAAAACGTTTTCACCCATTAAACCATGCGGTTACCACCTCCTCCCATTATTTCACCCTTTACTCTCTTCCTTCATGAGGCCGTAGTCGTTTCAATCTCGACTTGTATAAATGGGTCTTACCTATTTCCACCGCATAACAAGTCTCGGTCGAGAGAAAAATACTACACTCTCGTAAAAGGCAACTTTGCAAGCTCTCCAAAAAGCTTTCATCTCTTGCAAGCTTCCTAAACTTTCACTTTATGATACAAGTCGAGACACTACTCTCCCGTAACTATTCGGTCCTCAACACCTTTCTCCTTCCCTCCCAAATCAACCTCTTCTCCTCCACTTTGTACCGAAGCAAGTATGGAACGGCCATTTCTTGGTTTAGGCCGGACTTGCAGTTGATCTTTCGAATCTATAAAGTGCTCACGTGCAAAGACATTTGTTTAGGTTTTAAACCAGTTTTCACACTCCTATCGTGATTTATCAAATGCGAAACGATTTTCACCCATAAACACCTTGTTAGACCTCATTTATTTAGATTTTATCCTTGGATGTTAATAAGACTCTTTATACTAAAACTCATCTCCATTAGTTAAGGTTCTACAATATCTTTTAGATTTAGATAAAGATTAATAATATTTAGCTTGATTTCATATTAAAAACAATAATTATATTCATCCCACTAGTCAATCCCACTTTCAAAACCCACCGATGATGTTGTACTGACGCGGGTTGACCTTCCTACCTTTCATAGGTTTGATCTTTCTTATGACCGCTTTTGCGCTTTTTTTCGTTCATCGTTTTAGTCTACCATCAGTCAAAAGTCGCTCATGAAATACTCAATCTATCACATAAAGCTTCAAACAATATCGATCCCATGGAATACCCAAAGTTTAGTACTTGGACAAAGTTACTGGCAATGTGAAATCACATGTACACAACTTTCATATTGCTCTACCAAATGTTTTGTTCGGTTCCACCATCATTTGCAAAGTGTTCATAGTGTAGCCTTCACAAATTCATTCAAAACCAAATCTATTATATTGACGCATGATTCGTTGAGAACAAAAATCCTTTTGTATGAATTTTGGTATATTCCATATGCACTTCAATGGATTTGTTTTGTCATGGATCGATTTGGTTAGTTGGCTTGCTAAATCCACATGCCCTAAATCAAATTTTCATCCATATTGCTCTTTTTGGGTATATACTAATCGCTTATTTGATTCAACGTTACTGATTCCTTTATTTGATTAATCCAACGCTACTGATTCCTTAACAATGCAAAATCTACTTAACATTTTTATAGCAATTATATGCTTGTAATGAATGTCGTTTTCATGACCTCCAGTACCTGGAAGGATAATTTCTTTTAAACCATCATCTCAAGTTTAAGCTTAACTAGACTGAATGAATGAACCAAAATATTTGAGGTTAAGCGAAAGGACTTAAATTTAATTGTTTCGTTTCCCGTTTTTGCTCTTGTAGGTATGTTGCTAGGTTATTCTCTTTGCCCAAAAAGCTTGAAGATGTGTTCGATTATGCGTATGAATATGAAGTCAAGCTCATATATTAGCAACTCCATGGTTAGATGTGTTCGGGCAGATATAGTGCCGCTACAAGGGGTAGAGTGGAATATTCGTTGTTGTTGCTCTTTGCAGAATCCGGAGTTGATGCCGCAAGAGTTGAGCTCATGGTTAGATGTGTTACTTAGAGATATAAAGACTTGCTACAAGGGGCAGAGTAAGGCCGTAATATTTATTATTGTTGGCACCGCAAACCTGAGTTGATGTCGCAAGGGTTGAGCTAGTGAAATGTTCCAAGGAGAAGCTAAGGCCGAGTTATTTTAGGGAAGAGTCATTGGAATAGTTCTCTGTTGCGAGGGACATGTCGAATTTCGGGAGTAGCAATTAGTATATAGGGAAAA